>JAQIUQ010004713.1:87500-99978 GCA_030378365.1 Hybognathus amarus
TCTGTTGACTAAGATTCAAGTTAGAAGATGTGAAAGTTTCTTGGGTACAATTTTCTGACATTTCTGTGTAATATCCTTTTCTGCCATTTTTTGGGCCAATTCCCAATGGATAAACAGTGGTGCAAATATCCCACCTTGTTGGCAGACGCTACCGACACTAATCCGCTCACTGATGTCGGCAAAATTATGGAAAAGACAATGAACTGTCAATAATGTAGTGGGGTTAAGGCAAATCCACCTGAGTTCAAACTCTCTCCACTCCCCTTTTCCCAACACATATCAGATTGGATAGCCATTTATTTCCAATAAAAATTAAGAAAATGTTTGAAAAGTGTAAATAAAGTGTCTAACGTGTTTATGAGTTAGGGGGATATTATGGGGGTTATGTGTAGGGAGGGCTTTATTGTCCCAATAGCATACCGTCGACATAAAACAACAGTTACAAAACTGCGGTGCAAAATATCTGCCACTGATTTAGAATTATAAATAACATCTAACTCCTATTAACACAAAGAAAATATTGCTATGTTTAGCATAGAATCTACACTCTAAAAAATGCTGGGTTGTTTTAACCCAATTTTGGGTCAAATATGGACAAATCCTAGCCTGGATGCCAGCCCCGAACTCCGCCCACAACATTTTTTGGATGGGAAGACAAACTCTGTTAATAGACAAACAGAGAACTGCAATCAAGGCATTTGTCAATTGGAAAGATATTTTGCAATTTTGTGTAACTTATCAGCTGGCTCCGATGGTCACTAAGAAGATGTGTAATAAAAAGCCTGTGGTCGTTTGTGGTTTCTCCTTTGTTCACACTCATTGAGAAGTAAGTAAAAGAAGCAACACTTGTTATTTAACTTCTAAAATAAGTAAGTTCTGTAGTTGAAAACTGCGCTATACAAAGGAGTTGACTTACTGCGTTGCTCTGATTGGTTGTAGGTCTACCGACTATCCAATTGAGTGCAGAGTTGTTGTTTTTTCCTGGTTCGGTTACGACACGCCTCATAATCAAAGCTTAATGGAGCGGTATCAGACTCATATTCTCAATAGAATATGAGTATGACGAAGTCAGGCTAGACAAATCCAAATGTTGGATTAAAAAATGCAACTAGAAAATTTAACTGCTGGGTTTGTCTAGCCTGGCATGCCAGACCTACATCAGGATGTTAGGTCTGGAAACTCTTCATTGACAGGGCTCAATCCGAGGGGCGGGATAAACGGTTGTCTTTCAAATTCTCTCTGCACGCAATTGGATAGCGCTAAAGCCAATCAGAGCAACGCCAGCGGAGCAAGTTGATATATTAAACTTTTACCGTATCCAGTCCAGCTGTCAACATTGAACATTGAAAATAAGGGAGATTTCCCGGAATCCATCCCCAAAATAAGGGATTTTTTTGTTTTTTACACGACCCACAAACTTTAAAAATAAAAACACTAATCATTAAAAGTCTGATCACGAGCGTGGCAAATATGACAAGTTGATCGTTCCGCCACAGCTTTTTTTGTAACAGCGCGTGCGGCGCCGGCCGCATCCGAGGATTTAAAACCGAATATGCCCGAGCTGGCTCTGACCGCCGCAACTCTGTCGTCATTTTGTTAAGCCCGCCCGCTGACTCTATACACGATGTGATTGGCCCGGCGAGAGTTGGGGGATTCCAGCTAAACCGTCTATGGAGAGTTGCTAGACCACACTTTGCGGCAAAATAATTTTTGCTGTCGCTAGGGTGCGTCTGAGATTTCTAGGCTAGGGTTTGTCCATATTTGACCCAAAACTGGGTTAAAACAACACAGGATTTTCTTAGAGTCTATCGCTTTTTTCACTTTCTGTAAATAGCAGCTGCCATTGATAAAATCCCACTGAAGCAAAATAGGATACAAACTGAAATACACACGAGTCTACTTTAAAGAGAGCCACTTACATGTCATTCGGCACATTAGACCTATGAAACAAACCAAAACTCTAAAGCATGAACTCATATTGTCAAACTGTTGGGGAATCCCACTCCACTTCAAGTGACTGAGATCAAGAGGAGAAACAAACACATGTAGCAGAAGCAACTAAACCAGCAGATGAACAGTGTTTTAGGAACTAACACCTCATCTTCCACATGGATATTCTGTAGATCCGTCCTCATCCACAGAACGAACGGCATGCTCAGAAAACAAAAAGCGAAACACTGAGAGAAGTGTGGGATTTGACTTTAGTTACCTTCTCCTGGAGAGCAGCACAATCAGCCCAAATGGCATGAAATTGCCAAACAGTTGCAAAAATAAACATTATATCCACCACAGACTCGAAATGAACAATCCCAGCATGTAGATTAACCCCACTGATTCCACTTAAAACGCTTTCAAATCAGCCATAAAAGAACTGGTAATTTAGTACAAACCCAAAGCCCACTAAAGCCCGTCACACACTGTGCAATTGAACCCCTTTCACAGACTGTGATTACTATTAAAGACTTTACGCCAACGACTCGAAATGTCTAAAATGTCACTGATTGTTGTGCTCTAAAACAATACAAAATCGCACAATTCTTCTCAGATGCCAAAAACTGTGTGCACTGGTCTTAGCAATCATCACTCCTGTTTAATGCAGAACCTCTTTGTTGCTACAGAGTTTTAAAGCAGAGTGCGTTTAAAATTTAAGTTACAATCTTTTAGATGAACGAGGAGCATTCATAGAGTGGGTTTATTGCATGTTGCTATGGATATGACAACAATAACAGATAGAAGATGATATTATAAGAGCATGTGCTTCAGTGAAATGAACACTTGTGGAAAGAAGAATGAGGGAAATCACTCAACATGGCTATTGAAGTCACACATTTCAATCCTACCTGCATGAGTGTTCAAGATGGCCGCTGGTGAACTGACTTCCTGTGACCGCACATTATAAACACTACATCACCCATAATGCAACAAAGCAGGGTCAAAAGTGCTTTAATGAAAGCTTTATTTGCACATGTGAGAGATTTAGAAGTGTTGATGTTTTTCTATGTTAATCTAAAACTAAAAGAGTTTCTGTTAGTTTCTGTCTTTTTTTGGGGGGGGAGTTTACCATCATGGTGATGAGTTGAGCACAAGCCTGGTTTGAGAACAAATACATGTTATATGTTCAATATTGCTGTACTCATTCAGCAATTGATATGCTACGCGCTAATGCTATCAAAGCACCGTTACCAATCAGGTGCGTTTCCCAAAGCATTCGATTAGCCAACTATGGTCGCAAGTTCCGTCGCTATCAGCATAGTTCAACGAGTCGGTGTTTCCTGAAACCATCGTTCCCACGAACATTCGCAAACAGCATCGCAAAGTTGTGTGGTTTGAACGACAGCTCTCGACCTGTGGTTAGAGGAATCGTTTCTATATTGTAACACATTTGGACGTAATAAATCTTTATCTTAGGGAAAAATAAGGAAGCTGACATTCAGTACAACCGGTGCGTTTTTATTTAATACATAGAAATGTAATTTACGTCTTTTAGTTTGTCAAAAGATTTAAAGTACCGTGTTTGAAGAGTGCGCATGTGTGAACGTGCTCTACTATGTAAGAACGAGCCAAATATTGAGTCTGGTAATAAAGCAAAATAACTGAGAACAATTAGAAATAGTCCTCAGATGACATGTCTGTAATTTATATTTAAAAAAAATTGGTGTTAATTGGATCTCAAACAGTTTCATTAAAAGTAGTTATACTCCACCACGTGCGAAACCAACGTGGTTGAACGATACTTTGCGACAGTGGGTTTCGGGAAACAGTCGTGACTAGCTAGTTGATTTCTCCAACGGTGCATCGTACTATGGTAGTGAAGTAGCGAACTACGTCGATTGTACGGGAAACGCACCCCAGCATGTTAGCATTTCGTGAATTAGCTAGTCAAGTTTCCTCTACTGAAAAATATTTAGGTTGAGATCACATGATAATTTCAAGTTTAAAGAATGAATAAGCTTGCTCAAATATTTCAAGTTAAGAGCATTTAAAATACAAAAATAAAAATATGCGAGTTCTGTTTAGACTTTGAGTTTCTTAAGTTAAGGCGGGACACGGCAGGCAAAACATCGATTTTTCATGCAGTGATCAGTTTTGAGATTTTGGTCTAGTTTACTCCTTTAGTGTGTGTTTTTTCAATCTGCTATAAAAAGAGCGTTGAAAATACACATTAAAATGTTTATTTTATTATATTTAATTTACTTGCGGCAGTAAATTTCTCCCGAATTTACCAAGGTAGCATTCCAACGCGATCTGTCTGTTTACTAAAGTCAGTCATGACCTGTATCGCTGGAAGCTCTGAATCTTGTCGACAATGCTGTGTAACCCAAATATTGCAGGGCTCCAGACTAACTTTTTTTTACTAGGAGCGCTGTTGCCCCTGACCGAAAATTTTAGGAGCGCAAGCAGAAAATTTAGGGGCACACCTTAAATCAGCTTGCAATACAATCATTCAAATTTCCACCAAAATAACTGTAATACTGACAAATTCTTTAATAATAAAGAGACTTAACATTATGATATGCTGTTTTATTTTAAGTTCACAGAGCTCCAGACTCAAATTTGACAGGAGCACCACCTCAAATGAGAACTCACACCGAGTTCTACAAAAAAAAAAATCTGGTAGCATTGGGGCTGACAATAAATCACTAAGCTTAATTTAGGGTGTAGATGAAATTAACTTTAGTTATTATCATTTATAATGTCTTAATATTAATTTTAAAAAAAGAAGTGAAAACATGTATATGGAGTGAAATAGCCAATAAATATCCTACTGTTTACAATGGTATTATTATTTTTTTTAATAAATGTTTAAATAAGAGTTTGTCATTCGCCACACTGTAAAAAAATATTGTTGGTTTAACTTAAAAAATGAAGTAACCTGGTTTCCTTAAAATTTTAAGTTGATTGAAATGGAAAAAGTGAGTATTCTGAAGATATTGTGAGAGGGATTTGTTAATAAATCATTCGTGGCCTGATTTATGTGACATTTTAATCAACAAAAAAAAAATGGTGCAAATGGATTTTTTAAGGGTATGGCCAGTATATTTTAAATCCTAGGTAATGAAAGCATATATCCAGAAATCCCTCTGAACTTCTTTTTCATCTTGTGTGTAAACAAAATGAAAAAAAAAGAAGAATTTTGCACCTGGCTTTATCATATGTTAAGATCTATCTACTGAAAAGAAATTTTATATATATTATTTTATATATATTATTATATTTTTATATTATATATATATATTTTTTTTTTTTTAATTTTTTTTGAATTAATTTTAATATATATATATATTTATATATATATATATATATATATATATATATATATATTCGTTTTTTTGAAATTGCTGTAATGTATGTATTAATGAGTTTACACTGAACAGTTCAGCTGCATTTTTTTTTTATTCTGGGTGGCAGCTGAGAGTCGGAGGTATCGTGACGACTGCAGCGCATCCTCAGACAACAAAGAATATCATTTTTGAAGCAACCATTAATCTCTCGTTTACTGCCGACTGCCTGTAACAGTGTTTGTTCACAACTTTGAAAGAAACTTACGTTAGCCAAAGTTCAGGGAATGTTCCTTGTTAGCTGGGAAAATATCCTAATGTTCATGTGCGCTCATCTTTGACTTAAAGATGCTAAAGAATCCTGGCAGCTTTTTTAGTTTAGGTGGACTAAAATCAAGCCAAGGAAATAAAGTAAGCCAGATCCTACCGTACAGATGTGTTGGCGTGATGGTAACATCTGCCCTCTTCCGCTACAGGTGTGCTGGCAAACTGTCACAGTCATGAACAGAAGCCGGAGATAAAGATGACGTCTGGAAGCAGCTGAAGCTGTCAGGCTTCATGTCTCCATCCTCCCCTGAGGGAGGACAAGAAGATGAGTGTCACCAATCATCACTCCTTCAACATCCTGACCATCATCTTCCTCGTTCTGTCTACTACAGGTAAGACCAAGTGTGCAGATGGTTTAATGTAACGGCTGTTTATAACATCATCTGCTGATCTGAAACACAGCGAAACATCTAAAACTGAACCTAAATACGTGTTTCTTCAACTATTTTGATTTGATTTGTAATTTATTTTAAATTGACTTTATTCAGAGCAATTTGTACATTTATGAGGGGAAAACTGAAATGTATTAAATCACAGTAATTGAATTTGTTTACATTTTTAAAATGTAGAAATTCATAACGTTATTATGGAGACACGGGTTTGAAATTAAGAAGGAAAAAGTAGGTTCAAGTTGAGCAAAAGTCAAAACCACTAAAAATACACTTTCTTTTTGCTTTATTTATTAATTTATTATTTAATTTGAAATTCATTTAAATGTCATTTATTAGGGGCAGTTTATAAACTTCATTAAAGGTGCAAATTGACAGTTAATTTGTGTAAAAATGCTAATATTTCTCAGTTAAATCACAGTAAATGCTTGCATGATTGTGTTGATTATAATTCCTACCATTGTTTTAAAAACGTAGTAAAACTTTAAGGAAAAATAAATGATAAAGAAAGGTTTTAAGGCCGATTTAAAGTGACCACAGCAAAGTCAAAACCAATTTTTAAGTGATAAAAATCCACCTGTGGGACACAAAGAAACATCCTCTTATCAGATGTACCGCTCTCCGCGGTCATTCTTTACCCAGGATCTCTGAGCGGTCCAATTTGTCTCGTTCATTGTCTATCTGTGTGTCTCACTGAGCTTCAGATGGTGAGTTTTCCCTCCGCTGGGAGACTGAAGCTTCCTGCTTTCACATTGATCGGGTGGTGGGATAGTGTGAGATTAGAGGTCATAAAGCTGGATCAAATCTAAAAATCTCTTTAATTATTAAAGACGGGCGTGAGTCATTCTCCCTGCAGAGAGTTTAAAGTCTTGGACAGCATGGAGGAAATCATCATGAAGCAAACGACAATGGTGTCACGAGTCTTAGACCCATGCCATGGTTTTATTTGGGGTCGGTAAGATTTTGTAATATTTTTGAAAGAACACTGTAAAAAGGAATATGCCTTATCTAATCAATAGAATTGTGGCAACAGATTACAAGCAATATTATTAATTAAATTTAACAAATTAGAATTGAGTATATAATTAATCAAAATATTACTTAAAAGTTAATCATTTAAAATGAGTAAAGTTTAGACCAAAAAATTAACAAAAATATCTCACTAACAGACAGACGTCAAAGATTAAGAACTACTTTATTTTATATTGCAAACATTGAAGACACATGATGTTAACAAGTCACTGAAGGAGAACATTTTAAAACAAACCTAAAACAAACACCGATCACCATAATGGTGACTTAAATTTATGTTTTTTTTGGTTAGAGTTTTACTCATTTAAAATGGTTAACTTTTAAGGAATTAATATTGATTAATTATTACTTAGTTCTAATTTTTTTATTTAATAATATTGCTTGTAATCACAACATAGCCACAATATTTTGATTAGATAAAGCATATTAATTTTTACAGTGAAGTCTCCTCTGCTCAGGCTGCATTTCTTTAATCAAATGTACAGTAAAAAAATTTTTTCTTGCAATATTATTACAATTTAAAATAATTGTTTTCTGTTCGAATATATTTTAAATATGTAATTTATTCATGTGAATTCCTGTGATTAAAACTGAATTTTCAGCATTATTACAGTCTTCAGTTATGATTTATTTGATGAATAGAAAGTTCAACAGCATTTATCTGAAATGGAAAGCTTGTGTACCACTATTGTTTAATTTGATTTATTTACTGTTATTTATTATGAACAGAAAGTTCAAAAGAACAGCTTTTATCTGAAATGGAAAGCTTTTGTTACATTAAACACTACCCTTTAAAAAGTTAGGGGTAAGTAAGAATTTGTATTTTATTTTTGGGGGAAATAAATAAGAAATCAATACTTCTATTCATCAAGGATGAGTTACATTGATCAAAAGTTACAGTAAAGACATTTATAATGTTAGAAAAGATTCTAATTAAATAAATGCTGTTCTTTGAACTTTCTATTCATCAAAGAATCCTGAAATAAAAATGTAAAAAACTGTTTTCAACATGGATAATAATCATACATGTTTTTGGAGCATAAAATCATCATATTAGAGTGATTTGTGAAGGATCATGTGACACTGAAGACTGGAGTAATGATGCTGAAAATTCAGCTTTTTTTCAGAGGAATAAATTACATTTTAATATATATTAACATAAAATCTGTCATAATATTTCACAATATTACTGTTTTTTGTGTATTTTTTATCAAAAAATTGCCAGCCTTGGTGAGCAGAAGAGACTTCTTTAAAAACATAAAAAATCTTACCGATCTTAAACTTGACCAGTAGTGTATATACATAGTCAAAGTCACACACATACATAGTGTGCAGGCAAACACGTTTTTATTGCTTTTCAGCTATTTGTTTGTCTATTTCCCCTGAAGAGAAAGACTGTAAATTTGCTGTTTATTGGTAAATCAATATTCAATGCATTTTTAGGAGCTTTTAGAAGTGCACAAGCATACAAATGCCCTCAACGCTAATAGACATTCACTAAAAGTGTTCACTTTTTTGGAACTAAAGATTTTTTTGATGTACTTGTAACATGAAGTGAAATTTAAAACAAAGTAAAACAAATAATGATGACAGCACTTTTGTTTTTGTTCATACTGTGAGGGTATTTTGTTGCTTCTGACACCTCAGACTATCACAGCTTCTGTTTGTGGGTATCGAATTTGCCATCAGGGAAAATATGAGTTCTTACCAACTTGCAACTAAACTTGAATTACTAAAACATTGTATGGAAAGGTTTATTATGCGCTAAATAAAACGTTTAAGTCCCAGGCTTTTGTGTTGTCTTCCTTTAAGGCTTAATTAAACCATGTCAAAACCCTCATAATTTGCTGCTCCGTTAAAATTATTTTTGAAGCTTTAGGTCTAGTTATTTTTCCTCTCACATTTGTCTAATTAAATCTGGTAAAGCCTGAAAGAATGGAAACTTGAACTGAAACTGAAGAACATTTTTTTATCTACACAAGCACAGATTCATTATAGAAACCGAATGAATCCGAGCTAATTAGGCTGAAGTGATTTAAATTCAATTCAAGTGCATATGTGGTGCTGACTGGAAAGAAAAGTGCTCTTTCTATAGCATGATGTCTGTGAGCTGTTGAGTCTGAGTGGTTCAGGGTGAAATAGTGTAAACACGGGTTAGCGACTCAGACCTCGCTCACTGTCACTCTCTGTTCTGAATACAGCAATGAATAATGAAGCAGAACAACGACTGTCATGTGAAAAACCCACCAACCCTTGTTGCACTTCCTTTGTGCGTGTGTCCGCATCAGTGAGAAATTATTCCAGAGCACGTTTTTATGCTTCAGGAACCATTCGATTCCATTTTCCATTTGCATTTCTGAGAGGTCCACTAAATGTGGCGAGCATCATTAAATCAGGGTGAATTATAAATTAAATTCAGTAATTCACTATTTTATTAATTAAAAGACTTAGCTGAAGATCAGTGGTTTAAAAGTGAAATATGCCTGCTTTCGGCAATCCAAATCGCACTGTACGACATGGATATAATAAACGTGAGTATGACATGTAGGCCACAGCATGTAGACATGATGATGACACCTATTGAATCATAGGTTAGTTAGTATAGAAGACAAAAACGTCATCAGCATGTAGTAAACAAATAGAGCAAGATGAATTTTATGAGGTGGCTAATCGTATGAATTTGTACGAATAACCCCTGACCTCGGGGTGAGAAAAAGAAAAAAAATCGATACAGCATAGTATCGCGATATTTTCTGTGGCAATACTGTATGGATACACGGGCGCCAAGTATCGATCTTTTTAAAGAAAAGTTAAAAAAACTTTTTGTTCTGTGGGTTGTGTGTGTGTAATACAGGCAGGATTGAGCAGATACTGCGCAATTGCGGTAAAAAAAGTTTGTTCTTGCGTGCCCGCGGTGGGCAAGTGATGAAACCAGTGTTGCGACTGAACACGTAACAGACGGTAACATCGATTTATCGTAGCAAGCCTGGAGCTCAACATTCATGTGAGAGGTCTCCTAGGGCTCGACATTAAGGCTTGTCCGCTTGTCCGGGACAAGTGGATTTTTTGTAGGACAAGTAGAAGAGAAAATTCAGTTGTCCGACCGGACAAGTTAAATTTCAAACAAAATAAAATGCCATGTTACTTCACGTTATGTGCCACTCGTTACGTCTATTTTACAGATTTAATTTTACCGATTTGAAACGAACACATTTTTCGCGCTGCCTGTGAATGTCCTGAATGTGACTCACAGAAAGACGCGCGCCAGTATAATGCGCATGCACAGACCGCGCGCCAGAAGTTCTCTTTCGCGCTTGAACGAACATCAACAACACACACAATTAAGCCAAAATGTCATTTGTCAAGATATCTTCATAACATAAGAGCAGTCTTATGATGGACATAAAGAGTTGTGACTCAGTGAGAGAATGAGGCGCGTGTGAGATCCGCGTCTCTGTCCACAGCGGCTGCTCTTAAAGGGCCAGCTACCAATAAAGCGTTCTGTCAGTAAAGTTAATGAAAGAACAAAGGGAACAGAGAAAATTACTCACTGCTCTTGACTAAAGAACTTGTGTAGCTTTAATAAGGAGTAGTCTATATATAATTTATAATTTATGCAGCGCAGACTGTTTGATAACTTTATTCAATTTCTGTATATGTCCTACCTGTTAGACAGTTAATTTTTATCCAGACATCAATGGCTTATTGATCATTATAGGTGTTATCAATCATTTAGTTGTTATTGCTAATTTCAGAATTATCACTAATCTGTGTGTGCATTTGGTTTAGAACCAAACAAGTTGACTCATGAATTTTTACCATTTGTTTATTATATCGCAATCGCATATCACAACCGCAATATTGACCTCAATATGAATATGACATTTTCCCCAAATCGTGCAGCCCTAGATAAAATTATAAATCTTACCCGGACAAGTGACTTTTGTGCATGGACAAGTGAAACATAAATTTACTTGTCCGAAGGACAAGTGCCTCAAAAAGTTAATGTCAAGACCCTGTCTCCTATTCAGAGAATAATTACGTCCTGTCCTGTGTCTTAAATGTTCAAGAGACAAGATTTTGCACTTCAGTTCAATGTGTAGAAGATAATGTTTACAGAATTAAATGTGATATTTAATTGAAGTGAGTTGAGCATGGAATCATGTGAGTTGAGCATGTGTCGAGTGAGTTGAACATGTAATCGCAATATGTTGCTTGAATCGGCATATATAGAGAATCGGAACAATATTGAATCATGGCTCAGGGCTGCACATTTATGACAAAAATCATAATTGTCGATTATTGCCTTGAAATTATAATTGCGATTATTAATTACGATTATCACAATTTACATTGAATGATGTTTTGAACAGCTTTATGCCATTGTTCGAAGTGACTGCATGCAAATTGTTATATCAAAATAAAACGGCTGAAAACTCCTGAAAAACTTTCAATGCTTTTCTATGGTTTAAAGTAACACCAAGTAACTTTTCCTCTTCGGTCGCCCTACTGGTTGGAAACGAAATTGTCCATTGCCGCTGTCGTAAATAATTTAGCCTACCGTCGCACGCACGCTCGCTGTTTATCCAGCACCGGCTTTAGAATGAACGATGTCCACAGACAAGGTAGAGTATGTTACATGATTTCATGAAAGGATGATGTATTGCGACATCAGAAATGAAGAAAAACGAAATAATGACTATTGTAGTGCTTGATGTAAAGCAGTCGAATTTTGTAGTTCTTTTTGTGGTCGGGTTCCTACCCGAACCCCGAAGTTACATAGTGCCAGTAAAAGTGATACAGACCCCGTCAGGCGACGGCAGAAGTGCCTTTCACCCTGTTACGACTTGATGAACCACTGATAAGATTTTGGAAACATTATTTTAAGTAAACAATGTTAGATAGTGTTGCTTTAATGCTAATTATAATGTTACACTAACTAAAATTAAAACAATGGGGAAAAAACACTTAAGATAAGCTGTAAATAAAAAACACATTTTAAGCACACAGAATAATATAAGTGGACTTTTTGTAATTGTGCCTTTGAACGATTACATAATTGTGGCATCCATAATTGTAATCGGATTGCAAATTCGATTAATTGTGCAGCCCTGAATCGTGGCCCAAATATCGCGATACTATCGAATTATCGTCACATTGTTGCCAATTCCCACCCCTACCCCGACCCGCTCCTGAACCTAACCGTCACTGGGGTTTAGACAAATCTTACGAAAACAAGGTTGTACCAAATCAGTCACATTTGACTCACTCTTTTACGGGATTGGTTGTGAGATAGCGTCAGGTAAAGCGCTATACCAATAAACTTGAATATTAGGCTATATTATCTTGTATTATGGACACTATTTTTAAAGATTTAAGCGCACCGTGCGCAAGTGCACGTCTCGAATGCAATTTTGCTAGTTTAGCAATACGTAACTGAACGAAGTAGAT
>JAQIUQ010004714.1:0-7500 GCA_030378365.1 Hybognathus amarus
TCATATTTAAAGACAAGTGTCATGCATAGCGCATGAAGATCCGTCATGTCGTCTTTATGTACACCACCCTCAGATTACTGTTACCCAATTTTCTATAATTCATTCTTGTCACTGTCGAGGTCTGAATTTTCAGGCATACGTTTACGTGATCCTTCACTGGTGTTCTGGACTTCCTGCTTTAAAACACAAATTATTTGTTACATGTTTTGCGTACTCTTGAAGAGCAGCAATTACATGCTTCGCGGTATCATCTTGTAAATTTTGATCTCTATTCAAGTATGAGCTAATTTCCATGCGTACAAAGTTGAAACTGAAAATGGCCTCCTTTACTAGAAACATTCGGGGTCACTTGGTGATATCTCATCTGCATTTTGTACACTTCAGATTCAGCAACCAAATGATCGTTTTATATCATGGCCGTTGTGTTTCCTCTTGTCTTCTGCAGTCACATTTCGGAGGGCCCAGACCTGAGTTCATAGTTAGCCCTCTCAGCTCAGGACCCCACGTGTTTTAGTGGTCTGGATGTTTACGCCCGTCTGAATACTTGCCATATTTTCCTCTTCAGTGGCACGCAGCCATGAGAATGCACGTCGTCTTCACTATGGTACCTCGTCCACAGAGACCCAAATAAAGGGGAGTATTACACTGCCCCATTTCATTAATTGATCGTGTGTGTGAGGTTTGGTTTTGAGTGTTATTTATTGCATGATCCACACATAGCTCTCACATTCACAAAGGGTGAGACCAGACTTTGGTCACATTTACACTCTGATCTGTCCTGTCACATCACTCATGGCCTCAATTCAGGAAACTCGGGACATTCTGGGGAGAACTGGGCTGAGATATCACTGTCACACCAGGCACAATGACTCAGCTTCCTGTTAGGAATTTGCTAGATCCTAAATTTACATTCAGTATTGCTTATTTGTCTTGCACTGTGGGGAAAAATGCCTCAGTTTACACGAACAGCAACTTTATTTCTAAAGGAGGTCATCGTGTGGTTATATTGTTATTATTGTTTACACTTACATTTATTCATTTAGCTGACGTTAAAGGCACACTGATTATGCCCCTTTTTCCCACAGAGATGTTAATATTGAGTCTTGGGTGTCCCCAGAATGTCTCTGTGAAGTTTCAGCTACAAAATATACCCCACAGTTTAAAGGTCAGCTCACCCAAAAATTATAAATTAAGTCAATGATTACTTAGCCGCATGCTGTACCAACACGCAAGACCTTCGTTTCATCTTCGGAACCAAATGAAGATATTTTTGATTTACTCTGAGAGGTGGATCAGCTCCTCCATAAGACTGCCTAAAGGGACTTGGCTCTTCAACGGCCCATAAAGTCATTAAAGAAAATGTTTAATATGTCTGCTCATGTGCCTACAGGGGCTCAATTAGGTAGTTTATCTGAGCAGACGAGACTACTTTTTGTGCGAAGAACAAACACGAAATAGCGACTTTATTCGAGCTACTCCATTACTTCCCTTATGGGCGCATCGCGAGAACTGAGATGAGGACGTTCTTCTTCAACTACTTCTTGTTACCGGCTGCTCACCGCTTCAGAGTATTACCGCCACCTACTCAGATTAAATCGGAAACTGTCTTTGCTTGTGTTCCGAGGTTGAACGAAGGTCTTTTACGGGGTTAGATGTAGGCATGGGGTGAGTGGTTAATGGCTTGATTTTCATTTTTGGGTAGAGATCTGACCACCTTAATTTATTATAACCATTTAAGAAAATGTCATTTTAGGGGCCTGTTTTTAAATGAGGCTGTGTTCGGAGGGTTATACCACCTTTAAATACAAATAAGCTGCATATGCCGCCCTGCCTTTGGATGAGGGCGTAACTTTGATACCCCATGGCAAGTCGAATCTACTAAAGATGAGAGATGCACTGTTTCGAATGTCATTCAAGCGTGACGTTTGAATCGGAATATATAAATAGTATACTGAAGAGACTCCGGCAGAAATAAACACAAATAGAAGAATGGACCAGTACGTCTATCAGTATGGTTGTTTGGAACATTTAAAGTACTTATAGTTTGTAATCACCGTCCCATTAAGGGGATTATGGATGTGCAACACACACACCAGACACTTCAAACACTCACGCTGACAGCAATTTTTTTCAACTACATATACATTCTGTCTTGATTAAAGTTTGCTCCATACCAGCGAAATTACAGTTATGCTAGGGACCTGTTGAGTTGCATGTTTGAAGCATTACAGATGCTTCTGTTGGCAAATGTGAGGGAATGGCTAACTTAAAGAACAACACCTCCTAACTCAAGTAAACATGAAAACGATTGAGTTGATATATTGAGTAAACTAGCCGAATAAGCATAATTTTTATTTAAGAAATGGTAACACTTTACTTAAAGGGGGAGCATGAGACTGACATGACACCTTCATAACCATGACATGACATATGTCTTGAATATGAAGTAGGGTTTATGCATGTTTATGACAACTGTCATTAAGTGTCTTCACTCAATAATGACATTTTGAATGCAAATATGACATTGTTTAAGATGTCTTTGTCATGACAACTTGACATTAAAATGAAGTTAAACTGTCATGTGGTTGGCTTTGACATTGGCTGTCATGAGGCATTATAACTGTGTCATGAATATTTTAGATGACCTCATGACTACAGTGGTACTAATTGAATTTGTCATTAAAAAGTTATAATGGCTTCATGACAGCCAATGTCAAAACCAACCACCTGACAGTTTAATGTAATGTTAACCAATAAAGCTAGGTGCTTTCTTAAGTTTGATAATTAATCTGCTATGTCATGTTTATGACAGGTTGTGTTGTCTTAGTAATGTCAAGTTGTCATGACAAGACACTGACAGGTTATGATGTATTGGTTTATGTCAAGGTGTCATGACAAAGACATCTCAAACAATGTCATATTTGCATTAAAACGATATCATAACTCGAGCAAATGACACTTAATGACAGTTGTCCACAAAACTTCCATATTCATAACATATGTCATGTTATGATTATAAAGGTATACAGTCTTATGCACACCCTTCAAGCAGGGCTCCAGACTAACTTTTTTCACCTCCGTCCTGAAACCGTCCTGAAAAACAATTTGAACCGTCCTAAAGTGAATGTCAACCGTCCCAATTTAAAAATGTTGTTTCTTATTATCATCTATAGTTGTTGTTAGTCACATAATAAAAAAACAACATTAAAGTGTTTATGATATATATTATTATATTTATTTAGCTTCATTCAAAGTAGTTATCTGTAAATAGATAAAACACAGATTTAATACAAATGAATCTATTAAACTCTATTAACCTGTTAATATGAATGATTTTAAAATTTGAACATGCAATACAGATACAGATTTAACTATTGTGACTTAAATATCTTAAAATTAAATAAAACCACTTTTCCTAGAGTAGAACAGTCTTCTTTTCAATTAATGATATTTGCATATTTTTAACTAGGTATATCTTTATTTCAAGCAGCAGACATATTTATTTGTATGAATTAAATATAATGAATCCTTATTAAAGCTATTAACGAGCAGTGAATGCTTTTCTCTTTTCTTTTGTTGCTTGAATATTAAGGACACAGACGGCATTACTGTCACTTTAAGACATCGGATTATGTCCAATGACATGCGGATACAAATGCACTGATGCACATACAATACACTCACAACTGTTTAAGACAAAACCAGCATAGTTTACAAGAATGCTCTCCAAAAACGGACATTTAGACATAATGTTGTGAGTATTATTTTGTCCATTCAGAACACGAAAGAGAGCTCAATTCAGTACTCATGCGGGACACGCGCTATAGTTGTAAAAAAACGCACCAAATATAGCTTTTTTTGCGTCATCACTCTTAATCAGACTTTTAAGTGAGCTTTACTCATTCTCTCAGACGTTTACAGTTTAACGTTTTATGAGACAAGCAGTGCATGCCAACTCCCGTGCCGCTGGGTAGATCAGCACATTACAGTAGGCTACAAATGTGCGCATTTACCTCAAACGCAGGACATCAGTTCTGACTGGATCTCTACCCAAATCGTCACTATCTAACATTTCTGTCTAGTTTTTATTCATTGAATATCCGTTGTTTAACCAGCCCAACATATTTGCGATGTCATGAAGCCATTTGATAGATGTACCGCGATTAGAGTCTTCCCCGAGTAGCCGGCCAGTGATAGTAACTATAGCAACATCATGAGAAGACGCGCTCCGTTGTAGTTCACGCTTTCATCGGTTGCTTTTGGCATTTTCTAAGTAAGTTGGCCAAATAGGCTAGTAATAAATGAACACTCATACAAAAATGTCTTCGTCCTGTAGGCGTCCTGGAGAATATTTCTGTTCATGCTAATCCTCACATTTCTGAGTCCCCAGGGCGATGGGGGACGCCCAGTTAGTCTTCAAGCCGCTATACCTAGAGTTAAAGTGTTCCGAATATTAGCTTAGCTTTGGTATTCTGTATGCTGGCTAACAATTCACTTATTAACATTTAGTCTTTCTCTTTTTATTGAAAAAGGGACCAAACTATGACTTCAGTATTTGAGTATCTCCTGTGAGTATCTTCTATATGTTTGGGCACTTTTTGACAGCCACACTTGCTGTGTCACAGGAAGTCTTTTTGTGCACAGGGCTTGTGCTAGTTACACACTTAAAAAATCGACAGCTCTTCAGCTTGAGCTTTTGTTCTCTAAGCTGAGAACCGCCAAGCCTTACCGATAACAGGCTTGTTCTTGTTCCTCAACTACTTCATCCATCTACACAGGTCCGGAGAGACTTTGCCGCTCAGCTCGCCCTGTCACCGTTCCTGCCAGCGCTAATTAAAACAGCCCCTGACTGCTCGCGCAATTTCTGACTCTGCCAGTGACCAAGTTGAGTTAGCTCACATTGCAAACGGATTGTAGCTTCTATTTTCTCTCCTTCAAATTCAGCGCTTCAGCATCTTTTTCCTCTCAGATGTTGTTGACACAGTGACGGAGATGACAAGAGCTCAGTATGTGAACTGATCACTGCAGACTGCCAGAAATTGATTCTCCCACAGAACAGAGTTGATCCGGTGTCTAGAGCGTGTTTGTCAAATGTGAGTGACGGACTGGGATGGATAAGGGTGTGTGAGTGCTGGCCCATATGGAATGTGAGATATTCTTGAAGCTCGTATTCCAACATCAGGTCAATAAGGTCAGCCTGGAGGAGGTCAGAGGTCAAAAGCTTTGACCTTGTGAAGTGAGATGAAGAAAGGATAGTGATATGCCCTTCAGCGTTGGTCATCACACTACATATAATTACTCATGTTTATAGCAGTAATTCAGTTATTTTTAGTTATACTCGCAGACAGTGCACACACACTTCACAAACAAGCACATGCATAATATTAAATGCTTAATGTTCCACAGCATTCCAGAAGCCAGTGAATGCCAAAGTCTGTCTTTGATATATCCATGCTTTGACTTTCCCATGACAAATCCCTCAGGACAACCCACCCCATCTCTCTCTCTCTCTTTTCTTTGTGTCTGTCTCTTTCTCATTGTTCACCAAATGGGTTATTTTTTCTGTGGTAAATTAATATTTGTGTGCAGTTTTGTTTGTTTGGGAAGATATATATTATGCTGTGCGCTCTGTCATGCTCACAGTTGGAAATGCAAGTCACACAATGACACCTACACAGACTTCACCACAACATCCTCAGCTCTCCACTTAATATATCTATTTATATAACAATTAGTTTTACATCAATATTGGCAAGCTGCATTTGAAACTAACTTGTCAACTACATGCAAAACATAATTGAGTTAAACTTCAAAATCCTTTACTGAAAAAGTGGCTAACAGCTGCTACAGCTATTACCAAAGCAACTTGAAGGAGTAGTCACTTTTCAAAAAAACTTTTGCTGATAATTTACTCACCCCCATCCTAGATGTCCATGTCTTTCTTTCTTCTTCAGTTGAAAAGAAATGAAAGGTTTTTGATGAAAATATTCCAGGATGTTTCTCCATATAATGGACAGTGGGAACCAACGGTTCAAGGTCCAAAAGAGCAGTTTAGTACAAACTGTTCAAAAGGCTTTAAACGATTCCAGACGATAAATAAGGGTCTTATCTAGTGAAACGATCGCGCTCTTTTAATAAATGAATATTAGAAGTTTAAGTTTATAAGCTTCAAATGGTCGCCTTTGCTCTGTTCTGTGACGCACGTTTGTGACTCTCCTGTTCGAACTCGTTCAATCAAAATGAACAACTCTTTTCAGAGTACATTTGGTTCATTCAACGGAGCAAAGCGAGACAAATTGACTTCGGGAAAGATTTGTTTATTTTTGATTATTTTGGTTCTCAAATGTTCTTCAAAATATATTATGCTCCATAGAAGAATAAATGTTTGCACTAATGTAATGTTAAGTCAATTATGACAGAATTTTTATTTTGGAGTGAACTATCCCTTTAAATATGCAGTATAGTTTTTAATAAATAACTATCAGATGATATAATGTGTTTTCTTGCACAATGAGGGTTTTGAAACTTTAGTTAATGCAACTAAAACCTTGAAATGTGTTACAGTACTTGTACTTACCTAAGAAAGTACTGGGTAATATAAGGTAATTACCGGTAATTACATGGGGTTAAGGTTGGGTTTCAGAGGTAAGTTTCAGGGTTAGTACCTAGTTATTACCCAGTTATTGTAATTACTGTAGTAAGTACAGGGAACAGGACTGTTAAATAAAGTGCTACCAAAAAACAAATACAAAATGTAAAGTATTTTTTTTAAATGCAAAAGATGAAATCTAATGCTCAACACAGGGACTTAGATAAGTGTGTCATTTTCAATTTATCTTCATTTACAGAGCCATACGAATAGAAGCGATTCATTTGAACCGATTCAGATGAAGTTACTAATGTCACATATGAGAAAAGAATTGATTTCAAAAAAAATTACTGGAATGAATTTGTATTTTCAGAACTACATTTGTACCTCAAGACTGGCTATTTATTTAGTCTTGTAGTATTTTCTTTTACAGCAATCTAATAAAAAAACATAAATTGTGATTGCGAATATTGTTTAATTATCTGTCGATAACACTAACATATTTACCGTCTGAATATATAAAAAATGACATGCTGCTTACATGCCTAACTGGATGTCAGGATGGCTTTCAGTTGTTGCATAAACATGAAGTATGAAAGTAAGAACTGTATATGTGGCGCGGTGGTTTTAATGCAGATATGATATTTTTGGGGAGGTAGGAAGAGGAGATATGTTGGAACCCATGAAACACACTGCATGTCTTTATGAGCAAAGTGGGATTGTAGTGTTAGGGAGAGATGTAGTTTGAAGACAAAGGCACATATGACTGTCTTGCCCCTTCACACCCGCCCCACTGAGCATCTTTGTGTTTGTTAATTTGCCTCTGACTCCACTGAGACTCTATGTTGGCTGTATTTATATGTTCTTAGAAAAGACATGTAAGTCTCATAATCATAAGCAATTCTATCAAA
>JAQIUQ010004714.1:10000-12233 GCA_030378365.1 Hybognathus amarus
GGCTGAAAAAAATGGTCCATTAGTCCCAGGGGTCCTACACAAGTACCATTTAGATGAATAGGAACACTGAGTCTTCAGGTACATTAGACCTTATTGGTATTTAAGAGGGAAAGAGCAGTGTGTGCTTTGGTTTGAGTTTCCTCCCATCACTATAACACAGCACACACATTACTCTCTCGGTTCCGCTCAGTGTGAACGCTGCGCTGGTATTTCCTGTTTATGCTGTTGGACAAACGCCCTTTGAACTTCTCCAACACGCACTCCCTCAGGACACCCCCGTTCTGCACTCTGGCCCCCCGTCCAGCCTCTCTCAGCATCCCTTTGTGTTCCCTGCAAATAACACAATCAGCATGGACTGCGCTCGCCAAGATGTTGGGAGTCTTTTGTGGTTGGGTTTCTGAATGAGTGATGTGTGTGAGAACCTCAACACCTGGCCATCACAGATGCATTCACCCGTCTGAAGATAAATGAGCTGATGCAGTAATCACAGCTTATGTCACGACTACATGCTGAAAACTATTCCCTCTCAGCTTATTTAAATAAGCAGAAACTTATCAGAGAGTGCTGAGAACATAATAGATTCCCTTTTTACACCTGATAAGAGCACCTTAAAAAGGTATGGGGACAGTGCAAGGACCTGAGCAATTCCTTAAAGGTGTAGTTCACTTTTGAAAAAACTTTTGCTGGTAATTTACTCTCCCCATGTCATCCAAGATGCCCATGCAGTGCCGATCCTGACCTCCCTGGGGCCCTGAAGCAAAATTCTGCTAAGGGGCCCTCTACCTGACCCGTGACGCCGTGACGTGAGCTATATAAACCATTTGCCAATGCTACACAGTCACACCTGACACTTCAGTGCTCCAAATATAACCCTCCCTCCTTTAAACAAAACAGTCAAAGAAAAGAATGAGGTTCAAACAAACAATATTTATTGAATAGAGTATTTTCCATAGAATATTAAGATAACACGTGAATATTATTAAGTAAGTGAAAAGTAACGTAAACATAAATAAGAATAACAGAATAAATTATAACCCTGAGCTTTGGTTTTTGGGATTAACTTTTGTTCTCTCTACAGCCTGGGCATTAGGTGATGCAACTAGTGATGCAGATATCAATAATCCCTGTGAGTGATGACATCATTGATATCAAGAATTTACTTGTGTACAAGTGAACATGTAATTCCTGATATCCATTGGTAGATAAAAATGAAACTAAGGGGCCTTACTAGTAAAAAATAATCAAGAATTCACATTGCAAATAGTAAAAAAAAGTGAATTCTTGATATCAAAAATACATAAACTGTGAATGAATAAAAGCTAAAACGGCTTGCCATGGCATGTTAAAGTTTTTTTTTTAATACATATTGAAGCAATTCTTGATTTATGGTTATTATTTACTGAGGGATGTTCATCCATATTGGTTTAAATTCAACATTTTAAATTCATACCCTATATATCAATAGTCAATCAATGTCAAATTGTCAATATTGCTTTCCATCTTGCATAATTAGTGCTGCTGCAGTTGTTTAGAATGTTTAACTACACATTGACTGAGACTAAATCAGTGTCTTGTTTTAAAAGTATGTATGTATAATGCGTACTTTGATGAGGAGTGCCATCATTTCCCGCCCATATATTGTACAGTATGTCCACATATATTTCTGCTTGAAAAAATGCGCGTTTCATTTCGTGCACGCGCATATGAACGCATGACAGCCTAACACACGCGACCCGGTTATCTTTTCCGAGCTGCAGTAAACAAACACCGTTGCACAACTTGCACTTTGTTGTTTATCAAAAACAAACGTAATAAATAATTGTATTTTACTCTCACTTTTGTCAGTCAGGCACAAAGAGAAGTGATGCAAGAGATGCACTGCCTGTCTGCCCAGCTAGGTTAAGACCGAAAAAACACAATAGAAATGCACATAAACTTAACTTTACTTTGCTGGCTGACATCAAACTTGGAGAGGAGAGAACACAAGTTTACCTGAATGTTGTTCCCGCAATTCACATGTTTTTTCTTCTTCCTCTTATCGTGACCAGAGGGATAGTTTCGCTTTATTTTTGTCAACATTAATTGACGCGCTATGACACGAGGAGGGGGAGGCGGGGCCTTGAGTAATTTGCGGGGCCCTACGCAGCTTGCGTAGTGAGCGTATAGGGCGGAGGCTCTGTGTCCATGTCTTTCTTTCTTCAGTAAAAGAAATTAAGGTTTTTGATGAAAACAT
>JAQIUQ010004715.1:0-15512 GCA_030378365.1 Hybognathus amarus
TTTTGTTTGTTGACTAGGACTTCCGGGGGCGCGGCTCTGTTGCTGACCCTGTGCTCACCACATGTGCTCTGTTTGTTTGTTGGTCAGAGTTTTAAAGTTTGTTTTTGTTCCTTTTTGGACATTTCTTACTGTTTGAAGTGGATTAAGCCTGCTGGTTACGTTAATCCACCTTGTATCTTGTCATGAACTTCGAATTAGTATGGATACTGGTCTGCTGCTGCTGCACGGCACTTGTGCCTGGGATCAACTGCTGGACGGATCGACAAGGAGCGCTCATCTATACACGTGAGGATTTGTTGTCTCTACGCTTTGCTAGCCGAGTCCTCATCTGTAATTTTACCAGAGAACTGTTGCGAAATTAGACGGCCGGAAAGGCCGAAGAAAGGGAAAAAAAAGAGGTTCAAGAGGAGGTGTGAGACATCGACTTTCGAAAACGCCGGAACAGATTCCCCCTTCCTGCTATAACCTTCTCAAACGTGCGTTCGGTAAGCAACAAATTAGATGAACTTGTGCTGAGAGCTGATCACGACCGCGAGTTCAGACAGAGCAATCTTGTCTGCCTCACAGAGACATGGCTTAAAAATCATCATCAAACCCCGTACTTAAGGGGATACACAACAATACGAGCGGACAGAGACGAGCGTTGCTCACTTAAATCCATCGGTGGTGGTATGTGTGTGTTTGTTGATAACAGCTGGGCCACACAGTACAGTGTACGGGAGGAAGTGTGCACGCCGGACTTTGAGATTTTAACGATTTCCTTTAGACCATTTTATCTCCCGCGGGAATTTGGCCAGATTACGGTCATATTCACCTATGTACCTGGGCCTAATTTCACGTCAGCAGGGGAGAGAATAGCACAGAGCTATAATGATGCACTCACTCGTTCTACAGATCAACCTGTTTTAATTCTTGGAGATTTTAATTCATGTGATTTATTGGAATATTTGCCTACTCTCCAGCAGTATGTGGAATGTCCCACCCGTCTAAACCGGACTATTGACCGCTGCTATGGTAATATTCCCAACGCCTACAAAGCAGTATGCAGACCCCCCCTTGGGAAATCTGACCATAATGTAATCCATCTTCAACCCAAATATAAGACTGTTGTGAAGAGGACAAATCCTATTACTAAGCAAATACAGGTGTGGTCGGATAGGAGTAAAGAGCAACTAAAGGACTGCCTTGATGAAACCAATTGGGACATTTTCTTTCAGTCTTGTCATGATGCTGATGAGCTTACAGATACCATTACGTCATATATTAAGTTTTGCGAAGACACTGTTTGTGAAACTAAAACTGTTAAAATCTTTCAAAATAACAAACCTTGGGTATCGAAAAAGCTGAAAAGCTGTCTCAATGAAAAGAAGGCTGCCTTTTGTTCTGGTAATACAGATTTACTATGTGAGAAAAGGAGACAGTTAAGGGGAGACATTCTTAAAGCAAAAACTGATTATAAAAATAAGATAGAGGGAAAATTCTTAACTGGGGATATAAGACAGGCTTGGGAGGGATTAAATAGATTAACGGGTAGGCCAAATAAAAAGGATGATAATTGTGTAAGTAAAAGCTTTATTAATGAATTAAATATCTTTTATAGTAGATTTGATACTGTGGAAGGCAAGACTGAATGTGATGAGATATGTAATAATCTCCCTGCAGAAACATCAATAATTATCACTGAGGCCGATGTTATGGCAAGCCTTTGTAAACTAAGGCCTAATAAGACCACTGGCCCAGATGGGTTAAAAGCACGCCTTCTTAAAGACTGTGCTTTTCAATTAAAAGGAGTCTTTGCAAGGTTGTTCCAATTACTTTTGGACACAGGTAAAGTGCCAACATTATGGAAATTCTCAATAATTAGGCCTGTGGCAAAAAAGCCAAGAGCGAGCATACCAAATGACTTCCGGCCCATCGCAATAACTTCTATACTGTGTAAAACAATGGAACGTGTTTTAGCTAATCATCTAAATTCGACTGTCGCCTCTGAGGTTAGACTCACATCAGTTTGCGTATAAGAGTAACAGAGGTACAGATGATGCTGTACTGACACTGCTTAATACAGTGACAAAACATCTTATGCGTCCTAAGGCATACGCCAGGGTTTTATTTGTGGATTTTAGCTCCGCTTTTAATTCAATGAAGATTCATATTCTTTTAACAAGATTGGTCGCTCTGGATGTTAATTCAGGTTTAGTCCGTTGGATTAGAAATTTTCTTTCTTGCCGTACACAGAGGGTCTGTGTTCAAGGTATTGTGTCTGATATGCTAACTTTAAGTACAGGATGCCCGCAAGGCTGCGTCCTTTCCCCTGTGCTCTTTTCTCTCTTTACTAATGAGTTTACGATTAAAGAAGAACATTTTAGACTGTTCAAATACGCTGATGATATGGCCTTGGTGGGCCTGTTGGACAAAACTAACCTGTCATCTGATGCTGCTTATCTAGCTCGCATTAAGGCCATGGAGAACTGGTGTCATCTTAGCCAATTAGAAATTAACGTGGCAAAGACAAAAGAATTGATTATCTGCCAAAAACTAGATTTGTCAATCCAGCCAATTTCTCTTGTGGGTCAACAAGTTGAAATTGTCGAGAAGTTTAAATATCTAGGCTCAATCCTTGACTCACACATGACCTTTGCTGATAATTCAGACCACCTTTTTAAAAAGTGTTCGCAACGTTTATTTCTTCTTAGACAACTTAGTGGCCTTGGAGTTAGTCAGCATATTTTAGAACTTGTGTACAAATCCATGGTAGAGAGTGTATTAATTTTTCATCTCACAGCCTGGTATGATTATTTAAACTGCAGATCTAAGAACAAACTTGGCAGAATTGTGACGATCGCAAGTAGAATAGTTGGCAGACAACAGAGGCCACTAGTACAACTCTACGCTGAAAGGGTGAAGAAGAAGGCAAGGTCTATTCTTGCAGATAGGTCTCACCCTCTCTTCAGTCAATTTGAGCCCATGAAATCAGGTAGACGCTACAGAACCCCTCTAGCAAATAAAAACATATTTAAGAGGTCTTTTATCCCAAATGCTGTTAAAATCCTCAACTCGGTAAGCAAATGAGCATCCAAACGACCACAGTATGAAATGTGACCAATCTGCATTTATTTATTTAATTCATTTTATTGTTTAATTTTTTTATGAACTGTGCTCTATGTGCTCTGCGCTCTTTTTATGTCTTATGTCTATGTCTGTATATTTATCTCAATGGTTGGTGAGCCAAAGACAATTTTCCACCCTGGTGGACAATAAAGATATTATTATTACTTCATATTAAGACAGATGTCATGTCATGGTTATGAAGGTGTCATGTCAGTCTTATGTACACCCCTTCAAGTAAACTGTTACCCAATTTTCTATAATTCATTCTTGTCACTGTAAAGCTGAATTTTCAGTATCGTTACTGATCCTTCACTGGTGTTCTGGATTCCTGCTTTAAAACACAAATTATTTATTACATGTTTTGCGACTCTAGAAGAGCAGCGAATTACATGCTTCACGGTATCATTGTAAATTAAATCTCTATTCAAGTATGACTAATTTCATGAGTACAAACTTGAAACTTAATGGCCTACAAAAAACATTAGGATCACTGTGATATTCATTGCATTTGAACATTTTATATTAGCAACCAAATGATCGTTTTTATCATGGCCGTTGTGTTTCCTCTTGTCTTGAGTCACATTAGGAGGGTCACTGAGTTCATAAGCCCTCTCACTCAGGACCCACGTGTTTTAGTGGTCTGTGTTTATGCCCGTCTGAATACTTGCCATATTTTCCTCTTCAGTGGCACGCAGCCATGAGAAATGCACGTCGTCTTCACTATGGTACCTCGTCCCGAGAGACCCAAATAAAGGGAGATATTACACTGCCCCATTTCATTAGTTGATCATGTGTGTGAGGTTTGGTTTTGAGTGTTATTTATTGCATGATCCACACATAGCTCTCACATTCACAAAGGGTTGAGCCAGACTTTGGTCACATTTACACTCTGATCTGTTTGTCCTGTCACATCACTCATGGCCTCATTCAGAAACTGGGACATTATCAGGAGAGCTGGGCTGGATCACTGTCACACAGGCACAATGACTCGCTTCCTGTCAGGAATTTGCTGATCCTAAATTTACATTAGTATTATTATTATTGCATGTGGGGGAAAATGCCTAGTTTACACAGACAGCAACTTTATTTCTGGAGGTCATCATGTAGTTATATTGTTATTATTATTTACATTTACATTTATTCATTTAGCTGACGTTAAAAGGCACCTATTATGCCCCCTTTTTACAAGATGTAATAGTGGTCTCGGGTGTCCCCAGAATGTATTTGTGAAGTTTCAGCTCAAAATACCCCACAGTTAAAAGGGTTAGTTCACCCAAAAATTAAAATTAAGTCATTAATTACTCACCCTCATGCTGTACCAACCCCGCAAGACCTTCGTTCATCTTCGGAACACAAATAAAGATATTTTTGATTTAATCTGAGAGGTGGATCACTCCTCCATAGACTGCCTAAGGGACTGGCTCTTGACGGCCCATAAAGTCATTAAAGAAAATGTTTAAATATTCTCATGTGCCTACAGGGGCTCAATTATAAGTTTATTAAGCGACGAGACTACTTTTTGTGCGAGAAACCCCCAGAAATAACGACTTTATTCGAACTATTCCATTACTTCCTTATGGGCCGCATGCGCGAGAACTGAGACGAGGAACGTTCTTCTTCACTGACTTCTTGTTACCGAGCTGCTCACCACTTAGGAGTATCACCGCCCCGCTGAATGTATAGGATCAGGATCCATATATAGAGCGTTTCGGCTATATCAGGCACATCATCTTATATCGGGTAGGTGGCGGTAATACTCCTAAGTGGTGAGCAGCCGGTAACAAGAAGTAGTTGAAGAAGAACGTCCTCATCTCAGTTCTCTGCATGCACCCATAAGGATGTAATGGAATAGTCGAATAAAGTCGTGATTTATGTTTTTTTTGACACAAAAGATGGTCTCGACGCTTGATAAACTTATAATTGAGCCCCTGTAGGCACATGGAATTTCAAACATTTTCTTTAATGACTTTATGGGCCGCTCTAAGAGCCAGTCCCTTAGGCAGTCTATGGAGGAGTGATCCACCTCTCAGATTAAATAAAAAATATCTTTATTTGTGTTCCGAAGATGACGAAGGTCTTACGGGGTTGATACAGCATGAGGGTGAGTAATTAATGACTTAATTTTCATTTTTGGGTGAACTAACCCTTTAATTTATTATAACCATTTGAAAATGTCATTTTGGGGCCTGTTTTAAAATGAGCTGTTTCGGGGGTATACCACCTTAAATACAAATGAGCTGCATATCCCCGCCCTGCCTTTGGATGAGGGCGTAACTTGATACCCAGTGGCAGTCGGTACTGAGAGAGTGAGAGATGCACTGTTTTGAATGTCATTCAGCGTACGTTTGAATCGTGAATATGTAAATAGTATGAAGAGACTCCGGCAGAATAAACACAAATGAGAATGGACCAGTACGTCTGGTATGGTTATTTGATACATTTATGTACTTATAGAGTTGTAATCGTGTCCCATTTGCAATTATGGATGTGCAACACACACACAGACACACTCAAACACTGACGCTGACACAATTTTTTTCAACTACATATACATTCTGTGATAAAGTTTGCTACGTACAAGCGAAATTACAGTTATGCGAGGGACCTGTTGAGTCATGTTTACTTGTCATACAGATGCTTCTGTGGCAAATGTGAGGAGATGGCTAACTCAAGAACAACACCTCCTAACTAAGTAAAACATGAAAACGATTGAGTTGATATATTGAGTAAACTAGCCGATAAGCATAATTTTTTATTTAAGAAAATGGTAACACTTTACTTGAAAGGGGTGTGCATAAGACTGACATGACACCTTCATAACCATGACATGACAAATGTCTTAAAGGTTGTGTAGGTCAGAATTGAAAAAAAAACTTTTTTTTACAAATTTCTTTAAACTTTCTGTATATATCAATGCATAATTAAAATCTAAGTACTCTGAAAAAGAGAAGTATAAAAATCGAGTGTCTGTAGACCTCTGATCACGAACCGTTTTAAAGACAGCTCATTATTTCCATTCACTTCATCCCCTCCCTTCTGGGCTCCTTCCAAAGCCACGCCCCCAAAACACATGAACGCTGCAGACTCCGACAGCTGAGCTGAAGGACGCATTATTTACCTCAGACGAGCGGAGAGGGAGGAAGAAGTGCATGTAGTGACATCGTGTCAGAAACACATGTAAATAAAAAATCTAACTATCATTATGAAGATAAACAAATACGTTGTATTTTATTACTCTTTATCAAGCTAGCATATTGATATTGGTAAAGCTAACAATATTGATTGCATGACGAACTAGTTAGTTATCTATAAGGCAAAGCTAAAAACAGGTTGCATGATACACGTTTTCCATTGCCATCATTTACACTGTGATGAAGAGGAATTTCATGTAAGATTCATTACATATATATGGTGTTCTGCATGTAAGAGTTTGCTTGATGAAAGCATTGTTGATTCTGATGAAGGACTACACAGCACACCCGAGACAAGTAAGTTACCCATAGACAGTATAAGACAGCAAGTACCGCATCGATCAGCTCGAGGACAGATCCGTGGTCGAGGGCGAAGCAGAGAGATTTTGCTATTAGGGTCCGAGGAAGTAGAGGCCGAGGACGGGGTAGCTCGAAGTGCAGGGCAAGGAGCACTTTTTAGACAAGAGGACCTGCTGCGTCGAGTTTTGCATCTTCAAGCTCAAACAAGCACGCGAACAGGTACGATCTGGATACGCGCAAGTGGGCAGGTCCTGTGTGGCAAAAGGGTGGTTGCCATGGTTGCAGAGAGTGACAGTCGCCTAAGCCAATTGTTTCGTCCCATTGTTTCGTCCGGTACGAACTAATGAGCTGCGTTTAATGCAGATTAAACGGTCTAGAGTCACTCGATTTTTATACTCTTTTTTTTTCAGAGTACTTAGATTTTAATTATGCATTGATATATATAGAAAGTTTAAACAAATTTGGTAAAAAGTTTTTATAAAATTCTGACCTTCAATACCTTTAAATATGAAGTAAGGTTTTATTCATGTTTATGACAACTGTCATTAAGTGTCTTTCACTCAATAATGACATTTTGAATGCAAATATGACATTGTTAAAGATGTCTTTGTCATGACAACTTGACATAAACTGAAGTTAAACTGTCATGTGGTTGGCTTTGACATTGGCTGTCATGAGGCATTATAACTGTGTCATGAATATTTTTGGTGACCTCAACTACAGTGGTACTAATTGAATTTGTCATTAAAAAGTTATAATGACTTCATGACAGCCAATGTCAAAACCAATCACCTGACAGTTTAATGTAATGTTAACCAATAAAGCTAGGTGCTTTCTTAAGTTTGATCATTAATCTGCTATGTCATGTTTATGACAGGTTGTGTTGTCTTAATAATGTCAAGTTGACACTGACAGGTTATGATGTATTGGTTTATGTCAAGATGTCATAACAAAGACATCTCAAACAATGTCATATTTGCATTAAAAATGTCATAACTTAGGGTTGGGTATCGAGAAATCGATTATAAACCGGAACCTAACTTTTCCGCTTTTCCCGGAATCGTTCAGAAAGTTAATTTCAATTCCTAAGTTTCGATATTCACAGTCCGTCGACCGGAAGAAGAAACCGCTGAACACCAACGAAGAAGCGTCTTACCGGAAGTGTTGGCATAACTGCGAGTTCGAACATGAGTAGCTTACGTTGGCGGTCCAAAGTGTGGCTTCACTTTTCTAAAAATAACGAAATCTCGGCAAAATGCTAAATTTGTGACAAAAGGAGTATTTGTGACAGAAGGAGTATTTCCTTCAGAAAGACCGTTGGTTAGCAAGGTTAGCTAAACTTTTTTGACCCTGCCTCTTAAAAATTCGGAATCGAGAATCGTTAGGAACCGGAATTCGAAACAAGGAATCGGAATCGGAATCGTTCAGATTCAAACGATACCCAACCCTGAGTCATAACTGAGCGAATGACACTTAATGACAGTTGTCACAAAACTTCCATATTCATAACATATGTCATGTCATGATTATAAAGATGTCATGTTAGTCTTATTCACACCCCTTCAAGTAAAGTGTTACCAAAAATATTAGCTTAGCTTTGAGGTCTTCTGTATGCTAGTTGACAATTCACTTGTAACATTAGTCTTTCTCTTTATTGAAAATGGACCAAAACTATGATGACTCATATTCGGTATACTATATAAAGAATATACTTCTATATGTTTTGAGCACTTTTTGACAGCCATCTTGCTCTGTCACAAAAGTTTTTGTGGCAGCTTATGCTAGTTCACACTTAAAATCGCAGCTATTAGCTAACTGTTTTCTCTAAGCTAAGAACCGCAAAGCCTTACGATAACAAGCTTGTTTTTGTTCCTCAACTATTTCATCCATCTCACGGTTCAGAGAAACTCTTCCCCTCATCTCGATCTCCGCCCTGTCACCGTTCCTGCCACGCTAATTAAAACGCCCTGACTGCTAACCCAATTTGACTCTCCATGACCAAATTGAGTTAGCTCACATTTCAAACGGATCTTAACTCTATTTTCTTCCTTCAAATTCAGCGGCTTCAAGCATATTTTTCCTCTCAGATGTTGTTGACGCAGTGACGGAGATGACAGAGAGCTCAGTATGTGAAACTAAACACTGCGACTGCCAAATTGATTCTCTCACAGACACGAGTTGATCCGAGTGTCGTGGAGCGTGTTTGTCAAATGTAGTGAGCGGCCTGGGATGGATAAGGGTGTGTGAGTGCTGCCATATGGAATGTGGGAGTATTTTGAGCTCGTATTCCCAACATCAGGTCAATAAGGTCGGCCTGGAGGTCAGAGGTCAAAAGCTTTGACCTTGTGAAGTGAGATGAAGAAAGGATAGTGATATGCCCTTCGGTGTTCGGTCTCACACCACAATCATTCTCATGTTTATAGCAGTAATTCATTATTTTGGTTGTACGCAAACGTGCACACACTTTCACAAACAAGCACATGCATAATATTAAATGCTTAATGTTCACAGCATTCCAGAACCAGTGAATGCCGAAAGTCTCTTCGGATTCCATGTCTTAACTTTCCCATGACAAATCCCTTTAGGACAACCCACCCCGTCTCTCTCTCTCTCTTTTCTTTGTGTCTGTCTCTTTCTCATTGTTCCCAATGGATCTATTTTTTTCTGTGGTAAATTAAGTGTTTGTGTGCAGTTTGTTTGTTTGGGAAGTGTGTGTTATGCTGTGCGCTCTGTCATGCTCACAGTTGGAAATCCAGTCACACAATGACACCTACACAGATTTCACCACAACATCCTCAGCTCCACTTAATATATCTATTTATATAACCGTTAGTTTTAGTCAATATTGGGCAAGCTAGTTTGAAACTATCTTGTCAAGCTACATGCGAAACATAATTGAGTTAAACTTCAAAATACCTTTCTGAAAAAGTGGCTGAACGCTGCTACGAGCTACTTACCAAAGCAACTTAAAGGAGTAGTTCACTTTTGAAAAAACTTTTGCTGATAATTTACTCACCCCCATCCTAGATGTCCATGTCTTTCTTTCTTCAGTTGAAAAGAAATGAAGGTTTTTGATGAAAATATTCCAGGATGTTTCTCCATATAATAGACAGTGGGAACCAAACGGTTCAAGGTCCAAAAGACAGTTTCAGTACAAACTGTTCAAAAGGCTTTAAACGATTCCAGACGATGAATAAGGGTCTTATCTAGTGAAACGATCGCTCTTTTAATAAATAAATATCAAAGTTTAAGTTTTATAAGCTCAAATGGTCGCCTTGCTTTGTTCTGTGACGCACGTCTGTGACTCTCCTGTTCAAACTCGTTCATCAAAATGAACAACTCTTTTCCCGAGTCATTTGGTTCATTCAACGAACGAAACGAACAAATTGACTCGGAAAAGATTTGTTTATTTTGATTATTTTGGTTCTCAAATGTTCTTCAAAATATATTATGCTCCATAGAAGAATAAATGTTTGCACTAATGTAATGTTAAGTCAATTATGACAGAATTTTTATTTTGGAGTGAACTATCCCTTTAAATATGCAGTATAGTTTTTAATAAATAACTATCAGATGATATAATGTGTTTTCTTGCACAATGAGGGTTTTTGAAACTTTAGTTAATGCAACTAAAACCTTGAAATGTGTTACAGTACTTGTACTTACCTAAGAAAGTACTGGGTAATATAAGGTAATTACCGGTAATTACACAGGGTTAAGGTTGGGTTTAGAGGTAGTTTCAGGGTTAGTACCTAGTTATTACCCAGTTATTGTAATTACTGTAGTAAGTACAGGGGAACAGGACTGTTAAATAAAGTGCTACCAAAAAAACAAATACAAAATGTAAAGTATTTTTTTTAAATGCAAAGATGCAATCTAATGCTCAACACAGGGACTTAGATCAGTGTGTCATTTTTCATTTACAAGAGCCATACGAATGAAGCGATTCATTTGAAACCGGTTCAATAGAAGTTACTAATGTCACATATGAGAAAAAGAATTGATTTAAAAAAAATTACTGGAATGAATTGTATTTTTCAGAACTACATTTGTACCTCAAGACTGGCTATTTATTTAGTCTTGTAGTATTTTCTTTTACAGCAATCTAATAAAAAAAAACATAAATTGTGATTGCGATATTGTTTAATTATCTGTCATAACACTAACATATTTACCGTCTGAATATATAAAAAATGACATGCTGCTTACATGCTGACTGGATGTAGGATGGCTTCAGTTGTTGCATAAAAATGAAGTATGAAAGTAAGAACTGTATACGTGGGCTCGGTGGTTTTAATGCAGATATGATATTTTTGGGGAGGTAGGAAGAGGAGATATGTTGGAACCCCATGAAACACACTGCATGTTCTTTATCCATAAGAGCAAAGTGGGATTGTAGTGTTAGGGAGAGATGTAGTTTGAAGAACAAAGGCACATATGACTGTCTTGCCCCCTCACACCCGCCCACTGAGCATCTTTGTGTTTGTTAATTTGCCTCTGAGCTCCACTGAGACTCTATGTTGGCTGTATTTATATTTCTCAGAAAAGACATGTAAGTCTCATAATCATAAGCAATTCTATACAAAGTTACCATTAGTTAAATTCACTAAAAAATTGATGGATGGATGGATGGATGGATGGATGGATGGATGGATAGGTAGATGGGTAAATGGATGGATGGATGGATGGATGGATGGATGGATGGATGGATGGGTAGATATGTAGATGGGTAAATGGATGGATGGATAGGTAGATGGGTAAATGGATGGATGGATGGATGGATGGATGGATAGGTAGATGGGTAGGATGGATGGATGGATGGATGGATGATAGGTAGATAGGTAAATGGATGGATGTATGGGTAGATAGGTAAATGGATGGATGGATGGATGGATGGGTAGATAGGTAAATGGATGGATAGGTAGATAGATAGGTAAATGTATGAATAGGTAGATAGATAGGTAAATGGATGGATGGATGAATAGGTAGATAGATAGGTAGATGGATGGATGGATGGATGGATTGGTAGGTGGGTAAATGGATGGATAGGTAGATAGGTAAATTGGTGGGTGGGTGGATGGATCGATGGATGGATGGGTAGATGGATGGATGTATGGATGGATGGATAGTTTTGTAGATTTGTGGATGGATGGATATGTAGATGGGTAATCGATGGATGGATTGGTAGATAGGTAAATGGATGGATCGATGGATAGGTAGATGGGTGGATGGATGGATAGGTAGATGGGTAGGATAGATGGATGGATGGATGGATGGATAGGTAAATGGATGGACGGATGGATGGATGGATGGATTGGTAGATGGGTAAATGGATGGATGGATAGGTCGATAGGTAAATTGGTGGATGGATGAATGGATGGATGGGTAGATAGGTAGATGGATGGATTGATAGGTAGATGGATTTATGGATGGATGGATGGATGGATGGATAGGTTGGTAGATTGGTTGGTGGATGGATAGGTATATGGGTAAATGGATGGATCAATGGATAGGTGGATGGATGGATGGGTAGATAGGTGGATGGATGGATGGATGGATGGATGGATGGATGGATGGATGGCTGGATGGATGGGTAGTAGGGGTGGGAATTGGCAACAATGTGACGATTTCAATATTATCGCGATATTTGGGCCACGATTCAATATTATTGCGAATTCTCAATATATTGCGATACAAGCAATATATTGCGATTTATGTTCCCCATATTATTCAAAGACATCACAAAAAATGAGCAAAATAAGACTGCTCAACTCACTTTAATTAAATGACACATTTAATTCTGTAAACTTTATCTTCTACACATTAACTGAAGTGCAAAAACTTGTTCTTGAACATTCAGAACACCAGACAGGACGTTATTATTATTATTATTATTAATTATTCTCTGAATAGGAGACCTCTCACATGAATGTTGAGCTCCTGGCTTGCTATCGATAGTCGACGTTGCGAGCTCAGTCGCAGACACCGATTTCATCACTTGCCCACCGCGGCAACGCAAGAACAAACTATTTTTTAACGCAATTACCCAGTATACAAACAATCCTGCCTGTATTATCACACACAGAACAAACTTTTCTTTTAACGCAGTTACGCAGTATCCGTTCAATCCTGCCTGCATTACACACACACATAGGCTACAGAACAGACGCGCGTCAGTATTCTCTTTCGGGCTTGAACAAATCATTACACACACAAATTATGGCAAAATGTCCGTTTGGCCAAATGTCCTCATAAGAGCTGTCTAAAATGATTCAAATAAAGTCTTAAATTAACATTTGTGAGAAAATGTCAGATCGCGTGTCAGATCGCGTCTCTCTCCCACATTGCACTGCATTAACGTGTAGCCTACAGCTCGCGCTCAACGGCTGTCCGAATTCACGCACTTGTTTTCATTCACTCCTTCAAGTGAACAGTATTAGTGGACTTAGGGAATAAGCCTAACTTACTGAATGATTGTTTAGGGGGCGATTTCAGATTCAACCTATGTTCTCAAGCAGTGAAAAATAGAGAAACCAATGAAGAAAACCGGAAAGTAAAACAGATAATTCTATAATTAAATATGCAAAAAAGATCGATACTTGGCGCCCGTGTATCGATACAGTATTGCCACCGAAAATATTGCGATACTATGCTGTATCGATTTTTCCCCCACCCCTAATGGGTAGATAGGTAAATGGATGGATAGGTAGATAGATAGGTAAATGTATGAATAGGTAGATAGATAGGTAAATGGATGGATGGATGAATAGGTAGATAGATAGGTAGATGGATGGATGGATGGATGGATTGGTAGGTGGGTAAATGGATGGATAGGTAGATAGGTAAATTGGTGGGTGGGTGGATGGATCGAATGGATGGATGGGTAGATGGATGGATGTATGGATGGATGGATAGTTTTGTAGATTTGTGGATGGATGGATATGTAGATGGGTAATCGATGGATGGATGGGTAGATAGGTAAATGGATGGATCGATGGATAGGTAGATGGGTGGATGGATGGATAGGTAGATGGGTCAGGATGGATGGATGGATGGATAGGTAAATGGATGGACGGATGGATGGATGGATGGATGGATGGATGGATTGGTAGATGGGTAAATGGATGGATGGATAGGTCGATAGGTAAATTGGTGGATGGATGAATGGATGGATGGGTAGATAGGTAGATGGATGGATTGATAGGTAGATGGATTTATGGATGGATGGATGGATGGATGGATAGGTTGGTAGATTGGTGGGTGGATGGATAGGTAGATGGGTAAATGGATGGATCAATGGATAGGTGGATGGATGGATGGGTAGATAGGTGGATGGATGGATGGATGAATAGGTAAATGGATGGATGGATAGATGGATAGGTAAATGGATGGATAGGTAGATAGATAGGTAAATGGATGGATGGATAAGTAGATAGGTAGATGGGTGGATGGATGGATAGGTAGATAGGTAAATTGATGGATGGATGGATGGATGTATAGGTAGATATGTGGATGGATGGATGGATGGATGGATGGATGGATGGGTGGGTGGGTGGATGGATAGGTTGGTAGATTGGTGGGTGGATGGATAGGTAGATAGGTAAATGGATGGATGGTTGATAGGTAGGTGATGGATGGATAGGTAGATGGGTAAATGGATGGATGGATAGGTAGATGGGTAAATGGATGGATGGGTAGATATGTAAATGGATGGATGGATGGATGGGTGGGTGGGTGGGTGGATGGGTGGGTGGATATGTAGATAGGTGAATGGATTGGTAAATGGATGGTTGGATGGGTTGATAGGTGAATGGGTGGATACATAGATATGTGAATGGATAGGTAGATGGATGGGTAGATAGATGGATGGATAGGTAGATAGATGCATGGATGGGTAGATAGATGGATGGATGAAAACGTAGATAGGTGAATGGATAGGTATATGGATGGATGGAACAAAAAGCATCCTGCTTTAACTGCCATTTAAAAGTAGCCATGTATTCTAACTAAATGCCATTTTTGCAAGCAATATTTATTTATTTATTTAGGACTTTTAAAAGTGTGACCCAATAGTTTGATCCTGTTTCCTGCATTGAGTTTTAATGTAGTGATCGGTCACATGACATTTACATCTCAGATAATTGGCTGAAAAAAATCGGTCCATTTAGTCCCAGGGGTCCTACACAAGTACCATTTAGATGAATAGGAACACTAGAGATCTTCAGGTACATTAGACCTTATTGGTATTTAAGAGGAAAGAGCAGTGTGTGCTTTGGTTTGAGTTTCCTCCATCACTATAACACAGCACACACATTACTCTCTCGGTTCCGCTCAGTGTGAACGCTGCGCTGGTATTTCCTGTTTATGCTGTTGGACAAACGCCCTTTGAACTTCTCCAACACGCACTCCCTCAGGACACCCCCGTTCTGCACTCTGGCCCCCCGTCCAGCCTCTCTCAGCATCCCTTTGTGTTCCCTGCAAATAACACAATCAGCATGGACTGCGCTCGCCAAGATGTTGGGAGTCTTTTGTGGTTGGGTTTCTGAATGAGTGTGTGTGTGAGAACCTCAACACCTGGCCATCACAGATGCATTCACCCGTCTGAAGATAAATGAGCTGATGCAGTAATCACAGCTTATGTCACGACTACATGCTGAAAACTATTCCTCTCAGCTTATTTAAATAAGCAGAAACTATCAGAGAGTGCTGAGAACATAATAGATTCCCTTTTTACACCTGATAAGAGCACCTTAAAAAGGTATGGGGACAGTGCAAGGACCTGAGCAATTCCTTAAAGGTGTAGTTCACTTTTGAAAAAACTTTTGCTGATAATTTACTCTCCCCATGTCATCCAAGATGTCCATGTCTTTCTTTCTTCAGTCGAAAAGAAATTAAGGTTTTTGATGAAAACAT
>JAQIUQ010004716.1:0-262971 GCA_030378365.1 Hybognathus amarus
GGTTACGTATTGCTAAGTTATGAGCCAAATTATACTTGGGGTTATAGGGGCTAGGTCAAAGTGATTTGAGCAAGTACTGTATACTGACTCTTGCCTTAATAAACTTAAGTGATATTGACATTATAATGATTATATATCGTGTATCCAACAGAGGGCAACCAAGAGCCAGGGAAAACTGCAAAATGTCAGCCCACTGAAAACTCAAACTGAATGGGCTCTGTGTAAGACCCAAATACCAATTATGATACACAGAACAGCACATGGGAACTCATCCCACCACGTCTTGGATGACTGCTGTTCACACAATCCAGATAATCTACCCGCTGTGACCCTACAGTATACTCATGTGTTTTGTCTTTAATTTTGCATCTTTAGAGCATGCACATCACTCAAAAAAATGATTTTAGCTTTGTTAAATTTCATTAATTAAAAATGAAGACATACCAACTACACAATCCTTTTATAGAAACTGTATTCCAGCTTAATTTTATTAAATGTAATCAATGTAATCTTTTAAAAATTTGGTTTACCAAAATTTTTAATTGAGTCAACATAAATATTTTTTATGGATGTCACTCAAAAATAATTGTTGGCTTCTTGTTAAAATAATGAATTAAAATACAAAAGTAACATGATTGTTTAATATTGTCACAACTTAATTTAATTGTGTTCAATCAACCTAATTCATTTGTGTGAAATCTACACTGAATCATTGTTGCTGACATATAACTGGGCAGTGGATCTGGTAGTTCCCAGCATGCTTTGCAAGGGACTGCATTAAGAGGGTCAATTGATGGGAAAAAGTGTTTTTTATAAATGTTGTCATGTGGTGCTGCAAATGACGGTCTGGGTTTATCCTTCGTCACCCATTCCTCTTAGCCTGGCTAACGTTCAGACCCAACTACCCAGTTGGGTAGACTCGAAACCGTGGTGCCAGTTGGGGAACGGGCACTAGGCTAAGCTGTCAAACAATTGGATTAGTTTATCATTAATCGTATTCCAAAATAAAAGTTTAAAGTTTACAAAATTTACATAATATATGTAGGTGCACTGTGTATAATTATTATTATATTATATTATTAATTATTATATATATATATATATATATATATATATATATATATATATATATATATATATATATATATATATAAATAAATAAATACACACACACATGCATGTATATATTTAAAGAAATATTTTCCCTCATATACTGTGAATAGATTTATATATAATTTATATTATATATAAATAATATTTTTTTCTTTGAACATATATGCATGTGTGTGTATTTATATATAATATGTTAGGCGTCAAGTACCAGCCAATTTATTCAAAGAGCTTTGTGCAGTATGTGGGCTGCACTGTGTAAATATTATATACACACACACACACACACACACACACACACACACACACACACACACACACACACACACACATCTTCACAGCAGCTACCCATACATATACACAAACTTTTATTTTGGATGCGATTAATCGTGTTTGACAGCCCTAACTGGTACCGACGGAAATGGTAGTAACCATACCGAATAAGAGTGAAAATTTCAGTGCAAGTTCAATTTCAAATTGAGTAGGCGTTGAACCAAGTTGTTTGCTGAGCCTGGTGTCAAAAAAGCTTTTATTGGACTAACAAGGACGTTTTCAGTTCTAAAACTTACAGGATATTCTAATAATATGATGACCTCTTAGATGTCAAAAGCTCAAGGAAAATTTGATTTCTCAGTTCATCACCCCTTTAATGTGTCGTTTTGATCTGTATAGACAGGAGATGATTGTTATTGGATTAAAGGGCTGAACTGAATCACTGAAGCCCAACCCCTCTGACTGCTGTTGAGCAACCGCACACATGCCACAGCAGCTCGTGGTATTACACATGTACATATTCACCATCCAGGAATCCACTCTGCATACCGAGACACAAGAGTTAGATAAGGGCACTGATCATGACTCATTTTAAATAGTTATATTTCATATTGTTGTAATTCAAATTATTTGCTACTGCGTCTAATAAATGAGGCAAAAATGAGGGATAGTAAATAGATCTAGAATTATTGAGTATTTCATTTTTCATTTTTTTTATAAAGCAGTGACTTGCGTGCAGTCAAGAATCTCTAAGGTATGCTGTGCGTGGGTGAGGACTGTAAAAGTATTTATTTTGTATTTATACATAACCTCACTGAATTAATTTATAATGTATCATTATTGCGTGATATTTGTGTCAATAACACAGGTGAAATCAAAGTCTGCTTAGGGCTCCCAAAAGGCTTGGGTCGGCTCTGATCACAACTGATGCGTCGGTGACTCTCCTCTTTCTGAAATCGTTTATCAAAATGAACAATTTTTTTTCTTGTCATTTGGTTAATTCAACAAACGAAATGAACGAGTTGACTCGCAAAAGATTTGTTTTCATTTTGATGAACGAGTTCGAACAGGAGAGTCACGAACGCACATCACAGAACAGAGCAAGGCGAGCATTTGTGCTTATAAAACTTAAACTTTGTTATTTATTTATTAAATGAGCGATCGTTTCACTTAATAAGACCCTTATTCATCGTCTGGAATCGTTTAAAGCCCTTCGAACAGTTCGCCAGTTTGCACTGAAACTGTCTTTTGGATCTTGAACCGTTTGGTCCCCATCTGAAGTCCATTATATGGAGAAAATTCTGGAATGTTTTCATCATAAACCTTAATTTCTTTTTGACTGAAGAAAGAAAGACACGCAATATCTTGCATGACATAGGGGTGAGTAAATTATCAAGCAAAGCTTTTTTTAAAGGTGAACTACTCCTTTAACTTATAAAATGGCATTATATACCCCTTTAACAAAGTGCTGCGCATGACAGGCCTCTGGCCCAGTTTTTGATGGAATGGAGTATTCTTGGACCCGACTCACGGTACAGCTGCTAACACTTAGTCTGCAGTCAGGCAAAGAACGGCAGGTTCAGATTTGAGACAGTGAGAATCAAACTATCTTAAGTGTGGGATGCAAACGATTTCAAATCAATAATATTGCTCCACAGATGGAGGGAATAAATCATGCAGCATGATCTGCATCCACATGCCACAGTCATGACTAAACAAGCCCGTGACAAGAGCTCTCCAGAACCGCCACGAGCCCAATGACAGAATCCAAACAGTCCAAACATTCCTGCTGCCATGTGAGAGAGAAAGTGTGTGTGTACGTGAGCCAGATTACAACCAAAACTAAAGCTGCCAAGCACAGCATTTCTATTGACCTCTAAAGCATTTCACCGTCAAACCAAAGCTGAACACTATAAACATTTAACACTATCATATTTGTACTTCTTAAGGAGCAGACAAACCAAACCAAACCGCCTCGTTAGACCTCCAAGAACGTAAGCAGTGGCGTGTTTGCTACCATACGCATTAAGTATGAAAGGGTTATTCATTAATAATACTGTGGATTTCTGCATAATACTCTGGAGTTGGAGAGACAGTTCTCTAGTGCCAGAAACACAAAGACTCTTTACATCCAGAAAACACAAGAAAAGTCTTATAGCCAGTGGTGCAATTGAGAAAACATTAGATCAGCTTAGCACTGAATGCAAAGTTCTTCATATTCACGTAAACAAGACCAAAAAAATAAAACATTAAGAAGAGAATGGGCACATCTTTTGTTGCACTGAAAACAAGGATATCTTGTAGGAACAAAAAAACTCATTTTAATATCTAACTGAATCTCTTATGACAATTATTGGAGAGGAAATGGACACGTTCACTCATATAGATGATTATACTAACCAAAAGATTAATAATCTCACACATGAAACCGCAATGTTTCAAACTGTGCTTAAATTTGCTAATATACCAAAGGCTGCAATCAAAAGTCACAGATTTCAATAGGAACTCACATTTGTCATCTCTCCAATTAGGTTTATATTCTTACTGTAGTCTCATTTAAAGTGTCTTTTCATTTTTGGAGAAACATCTAAGACAAACTTACAACACAAATAATAATCAAAAAGCAAATAAAGACGAGTACAAACTGTTCCTGTAGCTAAAACACTTCTCATACCTTGAGATATCTTCTTTAGCAGCTGTTGCCTAGCTACTGATACGGGCCAGGCGTAGTCCCGAACGCCTGCGGTGGCTGTCCAGTCCGGAGGTATATATCTCAGTCTCTGGAGTCATGCTTCCCAAACACTCACTGTCCATGCTCTCGTCTCAGAGGTCAGTCAACATCGTGTCGGTCTCTCCACTGTCCACAGGTACAGAGTCAGCCAAAACTGCTTCCCTCGAACTTGTCATTTAGTTACTCCTTTAAATTCCACACAAACAGTCAAATGTACTGCTGAAATACTCTACAAAGTGTGATCCTTTTGTCATACACACACTAAACACTGTCAAATATAAAGACTCACACACCTAGGCATGAAGTTCTGATCTGAGTGTACACTTTTATCTGCACCACCCACTCAATGGTCATGTGACTGTTAGAAGAGCCAATAGAGTTGAGAGGAGAGAAAGCTGTGCAGTGAGCCAACTGAACTTCAGCCAAGATCCTGCTTCAGAGTGATTTTAAAGTGTGTTTCTCAAGTACAGTGTGTGTGTGGATGTTTCAGCCAAAGAGAAAGAGAAATGAATGGTGCACCTAGGAAAAAACACCATCCAACACATACCTTCTGCTAGAAAAGAAATCTTAGTAGAAACAAAAGTGAGATGCAGTGGGAAGGAAGGAGCGGTTCGAGAGTATTGCAATATCCTCAGAGATCTCAATGCACCTTTACAGAACATCTCACATGCTAAATAGTTTAACCCCCAGGTGCTCTTCGTTTCGGAGTCACACTTGTTATCTTCCCGGTCAAAAGTGACCGGACACCTAAAAATGAAACTTTCTCCATCCCAGTAAAACCAATGCAATTTATTTTTGTTCTATAATATTTATTCTTTTTAATTTAGTATTTTGAGATAATTTAATTGAATTTATTAATATTTATGCAATATTTATGGTTTATTTTTGCCATGGAAAAATATATATATATTTATATATATATTATTTTTTTCAAAAAAAATGTAATGCAGTATTTTAGTTTAATATAGAGTCTAGGCCTTCAGAAAAAAAATTTTTTTTGAAGAAAATTAGCACCATCTGGTTACAGTATAGAGAAAAAGCGTAGAATCATGGTGTAACCACTAGATATCATGTACAGCTCTCTATGGAGAGGCATGTGAATTCCCCAGCTGTTTATGAACACATTTTTTTGTTGTTGTTTGTGGATTTGAATATATAGTTGAAACAATCTCAAAAACTATTTCTTATAAAAAAAATTGACAAAAAACTAAAAATTCACATTTTTTTTTTCATTTTTTTTACATATTTTCCATTCATTTTCCCATTTTTAAACAAAGACCACAAGTGTGACTATTTTTTTAAGACCACTTAGCATGCTCAGATCATGACTTACATTTTTTGTGTGTTCACATACCCAATGCCATAAAAGTCACAGAGTTTCGTAATTTTCTGAAGAAGCTGTGATTTTTAAAATTTCCAAACTTTCAAAAATTGTAAAATTTTTTTGGCTACAAATGACTCGAAGAGCACCTGAGGGTTAAATAGGGATGCACAATATATCTCGGCATCGGCCGATATATGATCATGTTTAATGTCTATCGTCATCGGCCTGGGTAAGAAAATGTGGCCGATATATTAAAGCCGATAAACAATGTATTATTCCCTTCAGCTGAGACACTTGTTGAGCACTGTTTATGTTTTTGAATTTCTTGAAAATGATTGAAATCTCTTCAAAAATTGAAAATACGGTTCAATACAACATGTGCACCGCAAATCTGTCATTTCGGCTATACAACACTATAATGAAAACATTATTATAATTGTGCGCTTGGGACATGGATTTAATTGTGAGACTTTTGTTTTTGCAGTCAGGCTCTCAAAATTAGCTAAAAATTTGGATTTAAGTTTATCGGCAGATATATCGGTTATCGGCTTTCAAATACAAAGAATTATCAGTTATTGGTATCGGCCAAAATTTTTCATATCGGTGCATCCCTAATTTTAAATCTAAATCAGTAACTACAGAATAATATGAACAGCGAACAGAAAGAAAACACTACAGATGTTGGTACTAATTAAAAAATTAAATGTTCTCAGAAAAGAGAACCTTGTTCCTTGTTCTCATTAAACTCCACACTGAGAAGACGTGGAGCTTGGAGAAAATCAACATTTAAAGACCTGGCCAAACATTTCCAGATGAAAGATGAAAATGGCAAAACACTTCAGGTCGAACGATTCAGACACACCACTGGAGACAGCGACACAATTCTTTTGTATGCATGCATTTGTGTTTCCACTTTGAATGCTTAAAACATGCATGGACAAGCTTGGAAAAGATGTAGTCTCAGCCTCAGACGTCCGCGCCCATGGACCGCTGACTGAATGCCTGATGCAGGGCACACAAAATAAGAAACACTATAATGGGAGTGTCGAAGTCGTCATCTGATTGATTGAGTTCTCAGGGATTTTTGGGAGACCTGTGTCACAGAATTGAACAAAGCCGGTGTGATGCCAAACCATATGGAAGACGAACTTCATCGTGTTCTATAACAGTGACAACGAGCGCTTAGCACTTCAACACGCATGTTTTTTCCCGCTTGGCAAGCCGAACAGACATGACATGGGGGCGGTGGCAGCATCGACGTTTCCATTTTTTAATTCGAAGTTCGAGATTGTGAATTAATTTCAATTCGTGACACCCAGATTTTCACACAAAAGTGCCCAAAATGCACTGAATTTGCATGTCTGGTGTGTTTTAACAAGAACTGGAGTACATGTCAGAAAATAAAATTATTTTTTGTTGGACATTGTGAAAAGGAAATGGGTTCTTCCATTACACTGCATTTTAGATGTGTGTCTCACACCAGCAGTAATTTATATAGTCCTATTTTATAGCGATTACTGTTCAAAAATGTCTATGCAAAATGTAAAATGTTCTACTAAAGAAAAAGAGAGAAAATCTGAATCGGCAGGTCAAACTCTGAAAAATAGGAAATTGGAATCGGCCTGAGAAAACTGTAATCAGTGCATCAACTACTTTACATGTCAGTCAGACGTCCTCTTACTGCCCTTGGCCAATAGAAAGATGCGATGGAGTCCAGACCTTCTCCCGTCTGGATATGTGAGACTAGGAGGAAAGATGCTGTTGAAGCATACTGACATCCTTGAGGGGAGAACCTGACTATGACTGCCATCTGACGGTGAATGGGTGAAAAACCATTCATTATTGATTCAGTTCAACTGAGGACTTGCTTTAGGCTGCATAACCTCCACAGAATTCAGTCCAGCCAGAACACCCACATAAGGCAGAGCCAAAATTACCTGAACATGAACTTGATCCATTAACCCGTGTCATTATGAGTATTCACTGATGAGCTAAATTCAGTAGGGTCGAACCAGAGGCGAGTTGTTCATGGTCTAAATCGGGGGACACTGCTTACAGTAATCCCACATGTTTTACTAGAAACAAGAGTCCCACAGGCTCAATATCCACTTGAATCCACGCTAAACAGGCACAAAGCTTAAAAATGGTTTATATATATATATATATATATATATATATATATATATATATATATATATATATATATATATATATGCTATGTTTAGAATGAGGTTAGTAGGTTGAAGGAGAAGAGAGAGAGTCTGTGCAGCACTCACTGAGTCCAGATTACTTGTAAATTAACTTTTCCTGTCATTTCCTCACTCAAAGCCACAAAGGAGTAAGCAGAGCCCTGCCATTCATGTTACAATATACTCTATTGTACTAGAATTGCTCTTTTTTTTTGTTAACAACTGTTTATTGAGTTTTTTCTTTTTTTAAAGTCAAGAGACACAAGAATACAAAGCAAAAAGCACCTATACAAGTTCGAGAACTAAACCCACCCTGTCCCACCCCTGGTAGTCGTCAAGAAAATAACAATAAAATACAAACCTAGAATGTAGGCCTTCCAAAAACAAGATTTGTAAATTACAAATTAAATGTACTAGAATTACTTTATTCCCCATGAGGGAAAAGTGTCAAAACAGAGACATAATTAGGTCTCTAAAACACTATATATACTCTGTCACAGACCCTCAGATTATTGATTCAAATAAGGGTATCTTTATTCTGACATCATCAAAGACATCATTAAAGTAGTCTATGTGACATCAGTGGGTTAGTTACAATGTTTTGAAGCATCGAAAATACATTTTGGTCCAAAAATAATAAAAACTACGACATTACAAAACTCATCTTTGAGTCTACTCTACCTCAAAGATTGAAAATTTCTTTAAATGTTTAATTCAGCTGATACAGTTATTTCAGTATGTGGAGAACAATAATGTTGTAAAAAGAGACATTTATGAAAACTATGCTGTGCTGTAATGATATATATATATATATATATATATATATATATATATATATATATATACACTGAAAAAATATATGATCAATAAGTTGAGACATGTTTTTATATTGCTTTAACTCATTAAAATAAGTTAACTCTTAACTTTTTAAAATAAATAAGTTATAGACATAGGCTACACAATTCAACTACTTTTTAAAGTCAATTTAATGTAATTTAAGTTTACTTTACTTAAAAATGTGAGGCAGTGTAGCCTACAAACATGTTGAACTTGATGAGAACTATTTTATAGGCTAACTACTAACATGTCGGTCGAAAATGAGAACAAACTGAGACATTGAAATTCCTTTACTCCACAGTATACCACTTTTTAGAGTGTAAAGAATATTTAAAAATTAGTTTAAAACAAAAACGTGACATGGATCGAGTGTCCTGAAAGGTTTTTGTGCAGGAATGCGCATTTAATCGAGTTGAGAGGCTGCAGACATCAGCTAATGACATTTCAGCGCGCGACTGCAGCTTCACGAGCACAACAGACCAGCGGCGCGCAAAGATTTTCATTATTTATAGACAGAACAATAATTGGTCACTCACAAGCAAGCTTATTAAATCCATCCCAGTCAAGACGGCACAAAATGACCGTGACATAAAACTTGACCTTCCCCAGGCCCATGTAGCAGTAGGCAAATGATTATGTGGACGACGCATTGCTTATGTATAAAAGTTGATTCGTGTCCTGTCACTGACCTGCCAGTCGCTTCTCCCGTATGTTCCTCCACAGTAAATCCCAGGCTTTAGACGTGGAGTCGCGCAGCTGCTCGCTGATTGACCGCCGAAGCTGCAGTTTGCTGGACTTTCGTCTCGTTGTCATTGTGAACGGTGACACATATCAGCACCGCGCCCGGGTTTCCTCTGAGAGGACCGTTATCCGCTCGCTCGCTCGCGCGCGCGCGCCGGGCTCTCTCGGACTGGTGCCGCAGTTGTCGTCACTCCAACTGATCCGCGGCGCTGCGTCACCTTGCAGCAAAAGAACAGCGAAGCGTGTTTATATTTTGCTCGGGCACGAGGCTAAATTGGACGCGACAGAATCCACTCGGATGGGTCTCATGCTCTCTCTAGGTTTTCCCGCGTCTATAATCAGCGCAACATGACAGCGAGAACAGCTGTGTGACGTTTCCAGCACTAATGCAATGCAGAGGCGCGTGGTACCCTCACAACACACTACAGTGCGCGTCTCTCTCTCTCTCTCCTCTCTCTCCTCTCTCTCTCTCTCTCTCTCTCTCTCTCTCTCTCTCTCTCTCTCTCTCTCTCTCTCTCTCCTCTCTCTCTCTCTCTCTCTCTCTCTCTCTCTCTCTCTCTCTCTCTCTCTCTCTCTCTCTCTCTCTCTCCCCCTCTCTCTCTCTCTCTCTCTCGCTCACTCTCTCCTCTAGGTGAAATATTGACATTGGGATCTCTTGTAACGTTAGTGGGTAACGTTAGATGACAATAAATGTATAGTAGTCAGTTAATATTTTTTAATGTATATAATAATAGTGGTTCTGACGTTCAAACAGTTCGTCTGATTCAACTAACATTTATGACAAATGAATTTGATCAAATAGCTATAAGTACAGTGGGGGTTGTAATTTGTTTTAAGTGTCTAATACGTTTTAAACATGTAATTTAGTGATGGCTGGCTCTTGTGATTACTCTTGATCCTTCAAAAATCATGTTAATATGCTGAATGGTGACCAAGAATCATGTCTTATTATAATCAATGTTGATGCAACTGTGATGCAATTTTTTTTCTTTGATGAATATAACGTTTTTTTGTTAAAAACAACAATATTTAATTAAAATAAAAAAAATCTAAATCAATTTAAAGCTGCAGTACGCAGTTTTTCCACTTTGTCGCCATCTCTGTTTGAAATCTGCAATTGCAGTCATTCGTGGAATTATCAACTTTAGCCGAGATGTACATCGACACCCTCGACACGGCACAGCGTGGATGAACACAATGTTTGAGGAGACTGTGAGGCTGTCAGTAACCGCCGGTGTGGATACTGGCATTCACAATCACAGATTATTCTTTTTGGAAGTATGACCAACAAAACAATTTTCACAATAAAATCTGGAAAATTGGAAAATTGTTCACTGGAAATTGTTTTCGCATGGGTCCAGTGTCAGTCTCTTTTTTCTGTAGCCATTTCGAAGTCTGAATGAAGTCTTCTGCGTTTTACAGCGGGTGAATCTGTCGTCACTAGTGATTGTCGTTTGAACCTTTCTGGATCTACCATTAAATTATTAAGTTTAATTATATCAAGTGTTGTGAGAAAAGGCTATAAATCTCCACCCCCAAAACTCTTCTTTATGTGAACAGATGTGTGTGTACAGATGTGACATAATGACGCAAAGACATGCTCAATCTCTGCGGAAATCCACCAGTACCACTGGAATTAAAAACAGTGTTACAAGCTTGCCGCTTCTGAATAAGCTACAGCAAGCAGAGAGTTTTGAACACTGGCTGGTTATGTATTTTCTTAAATATGTATTTTTGGATCATTTTTAACCCCAAAAAAGCTACGGACTGCAGCTTTAAGGTGTCCTTGCTAAATAAAATATTATTTTCTTAAAGCAAAAAATACTGGCCCCAAAGCTGTATTTCTTGCATAGCATTCAAAAGATTCATATTTAGGGTTAAGTGTTGTGGTTGCTAAGACTGAAATATGATTTAATTTAATATAATGTCACTCTGCAGGACACTATTACACATAACTATCCAGTTTCACCTGAAGTCAATGTATTTCATAAGTCCTGTCCTTCTCTTAGTGCGCACACACACACACATTCCAGTGTCTGTGGGTGTCAGGCATTACACCGGCTCAGCTCCTTCTCAGAGGGGTTGTTTCAGAGGGAAGTTTTGCGTTGGAGATTTATGTCAGTAGGTTACAGTGGTGACATGACCGGAGTGAGGGTGTGGAGAGAAGGGAAGACATGAACGCAGGGGTAAAGCAGCCAGTTCATGGGTGGGTCACAGTTAAACCGGATACGCCGCTTAACTGAGAGCCTAAACCTCCTCAACACACAAACCGAGGGGAAAGATTGTTACCGAACTGAAACCTCAAAATAAAAGCGCTGGAGTAACTCTAGCCAGAAAACAGCGGCGCAGGAGCCAGTCTGGCGCTGAAAGGTGTCTCAGCGCCTCTGAGGTCTCGCACATCTAACATTTGTAGTGAGGTGATTTATGTTTTATGCCATTTAAAAGGAAAGAAAATTAAGCAAAAGCCTCTAATAATCATAAACGACAAGGTATTAAGAAGCAATTTAAAGTATTGAACTGAAATAGATATTATTAAATACTGTACATTTTTAAAAAATGTATACGGCATGCAAAAATTAAGAGCAAAATTATCACACAGCTAACTGCTCATCTGTCCCGAGGCCCTCAGGAGACCCTAATGAATATTCATATTAGAGGCCGGTGGGCGTCAGAGGGAGTCACTTTGAGTCAACTCTTGGGTCACATAGTATGAATTTAACGTTGAATTTTTTTTTGTTTTTTTTTTAGATTGGAGGCCATTGCACACTGAGTACGAAAATTTTGTATGCGTTTTTTCATGTTCGTCAGCCTGAAAATTTCATCAAGATAAGAGTCCGATGTCGTATTTATTAAACCTTTGCGGAAAAAAACGCAAAAATACAAATTGAATTTGTCAAGCAGTGAGGATGATTTTGTTGCCCTCTCTTATTGAAAGAGAAGAGAAAATATTGCGTTGGCATCCCTCCAATCCTGAAATTGTCAAAAAAAAAAACTCTCAAAATGCTGGCTGTGGATGCGAAAACGCAGAAAATCGAACCCGAGACGTTTTTTTTATTTTTACGGCGAAGTTTCGGAGGCGGTGTGCATGCGTGATTGACATAACGTGAGGTTCGAATTTTTTTTTTTTACATGCAAAATTTCCGGATGCGAATTTTCGATTCTGATGTGCAATGGCCTTAACACAGCAAAATCTTAAAGGGATACTCCACCATTTTTTCATATTAAAGAGTAAACTAAACACTTAACCAACTTTTTTTAGTTAATGATCTGTTAGAATGGAGCTTCATAAATGCTGTTCATTGATTCGAGTACATTTTTTGACAGTTGGCAATAAAGTCTTTTAATTTTCAAATATATGGTGTAAAAACGTCTGAGTGCTGCCCTCTTCAGGTTAAACGGAAAGCTCCTGCAGCAGGGGTACTCTCTGACGTAGCGAACTCTCTGACACTACTCTGTCACGCCCTTGCTGCGAGCTCACCACGCCCTTGGCAGCCCCTGGTATAAAAGCATCTGGTTCCGTCAAAACTACTGTAGCGAGTCAGGAGTTGGATTTATGAGTATTGAAAACGATCAGGGTAGCATCATGAGAACCCGAACTCAAAAGATGGACTAATCATTTCTCTTTCCGGTGCTGACAGCATAGACTATATGGGACTGGCAGGAAGAACGAAGACTCGGACCCGGCCGAACTCGAGACTCGAGAGATGAACTAATCTTTATTCTTTCCGGTACTGCTGTGCTATATCGCACGGCCGCTTCCTTTCGGCGCCCATGTTAACCTATGGTGTCGTTCACACCAGACGCGGAGCGCCGCGGCGAGGCGCAGCCGGCCCGCGCCGTGAAGCACCAGTTTCGGCGTCTAGTCTCATTTTTCTGCGAGCCGCTGAGTGATCCGCGTCAATTCCGGAAGGAAGTTACACCAAGACAAACTCGTACCATCCGGTAAATGTAATCAAGATTTTCGGAAGTAGCCTACTAGATGTTTTGGAATATTTAACATGACATTTTAATTATATAATGATGAAATGAACGAAATGATTCCATAAAAGATTTGTTCATTTTGCTGAACGAGACTCAAAGATCCGAGTCAGTAACATGATCCGAACTTCCCACCACTACAGCTGTCAATTAATCCGTCACTGCGGGTCTCATGTGCACGCTCCCCGCTGAGCCCCGCCCTTGGCTCGTCCCCTCTGTCTCGCTGGGGTCTGCCCACTTTTTTAGCATTTTTCAAATTTTGCCAGTGGGTGGAGTCAGGCTTTGACCAGGGGTTTAGTTACACTTTAAACTATGTTATTTTCTTAACTAAGACGAGTTGATGCATATCTGTCTTCTCGATCGCTTCGGCACGCGAAACACTTTGATCGCACTCAACTAGCCCAGTTCATTCAATATGGGTAGATAGATGATAGACATATAAATCCGTCGAATCGAAGTGCTCCCAAACACTTGCTGTGGTATTCCGCCATACAATATTAGTTATCCATTTTACGATTGCTTAGAAAAGCACAACGTTTATTTTAGTCACCGTCCTAGGTCGAAGTTACACTGCTCGAGTAACTGTATTTAAATAGGGAAAACGTGGAGGTGTTTGGTCGCTTCTCTGCTCGGCCCATATTGAATGAACTGGGCTTGTTAAGTGTGATCAAAGTGTTTAACGCGTCGAGAGCGATTGAGACGACAGAGGTATGCATCAACTCGTCTTAGATAACATAGTTAACATGAAAAAACGGTGAAAAAAAAAAAAAAATTTTTTGGAAATAGGCTTTTACCACTCTCCAGAGTTAAACAGTTGGATTTTGACGCTTTTTGAATGTATTCAGCCGATTTTCTGATATTTAGAAGAATATCAGTAACCAGTTTCTGGTCTCATTGACTTCCATAGTAGGAAAAAAATATACTATGGAAGTCAATAAGACCAGAAACTGTCTGGTTACTGATATTCTTCTATATATCAAAAAATCAGCTGAATACATTTGAAAACGGTAAAACCCAACTGTTTAACTCTGGGGAGTGGTAAAAGCCTATTTCCCAAAAAAGTGGAGTATCCCTTTAAGATAAAATCATAAGATCAGCGTGCTGACCAACTTAAACCTGTTACAAAATCAGCAGGAGCAAATCTTTCATCCTCACGTGAAATTCCAGATTGGGTGGATTCCTATCTGAAACTGAATTTCGCCCCTGAAATTGACAGTGGTGGAGAGAAAAGCATGTGTGTGTGTGGATATCAGTGTGGGTAAATAATTACAGGGTTGTGGTCGTTCAGTGACGACGGAGGAATGCAGGGCCACGAGGTCAGATGGACGTGGTCACTGATCTAACCTTCAGTAACAGAGGCTTCTCTGCACTTCAAAACACCATCTCAGAAGGAAATCCCCTTCATGTTTCCAGTTCATACAACACTATTTCCTTCTCCTTTTTCTTCTGTAACCTTGTATACATTGTAGAGTTGACCCAAAAAGTCATCCTCAAACTTCCCACTAATCCCAAACATACCCAGTATCCTCAAACTGACTTTTCCCTGCTGTAGACTTCTCTGTAGACCCCCTGTTGCTCTGGAACCATTTCCGTCACCAGTTTTAAAATGAGAGACTTTAAGATTAGGAAGAAGCTGTCTGCCAGATGGTGCTGTTTTCATTGACCTTATTTGTGGGTTTGTGGCTGTTTTTCATTTGGGGAATGTTTTGGGCCAGATTCTCAGAGGTGATGAAAATCAGGAAAAGTTTGTCAAAAAGAATCTGGTTTAAGGATAGAGGTATGCTCAAAATTGACATCCGGACATGATATTCTGATGCTTTAACATGTTCAACATTTTGTTTGGCTTAGGCTACTGTTAGTTAAAAGATTCGGATGAACAAGACATTTTTTATTTATTTATTTATGACACCTTTATACTGTACGGAAGCGTATTGCATTTACTTGAAGAAAGAAAATCTACTCCGTTTTTCTGGATTAACAAGGTAATTATCTCAGAATTACGAGATAATTTTTAAAAATTTACTGTTTTTCTGGATTAACAAGTTAGTTTTTCTGGATTAACAAGTTAATTATCTCAGAATTATGAGATAATTTTTCATGAAAAAGAGTTTTTGCTCTGTTTTTCAGAATTAACAAGTTAATTATCTCAGAATTATGAGATAATTTTTAATGGAAAAACGTTTTGCTCTATTTTTCTGAATTAATGAGTTAATTATCTCAGAATTATAAGATAATTTTCATGGAAAAAAGTTTTTGCTCTGTTGTCTGAATTAACAAGTTCATTATCTCATAATTATGAGATAATTTTTCATGGAAAATAGTTTTTGCTCTGTTTTTCTGAATTAACAAGTTCATTATCTCAGAATTATGAGATAATTTTTCATGGAAAAAAGTTTTTGCTCTGTTTTTCTGAATTAACGAGTTAATTATCTCAAAATTATGAGATATTTTTTCATGGAAAAAAAGTTTTTGCTCTGTTTTTCTGAATTAACAAATTAATTATCTCAGAATTATGAGATAATTTTTCATTGAAAAAAGTTTTTGCTCTTTTTTTCTGAATTTTTTCATGAAAAATTATCTTGGGAATTCTGAGATAATTAACTCATTAATTCAGAAAAAGAGAGTCCGATTTTTTTCAAGTACCGCTTCCGTAATACTGCAAACAACTTGCTAAACCATTATTATAGAAACAAACCAAAAAAAATCAGCAATGAGCAATGAGTCACTGAATGACATCTAGTCTCATCAGCAGCATTGGTCACCTCAACTGAGAGCCAAAGTCTCTGTAAAATGGGTCAAAGGATGTCTGGGAGCCTTGGTCTCTAGAATCCTGCCCTGCCTACAGCGGTCGATCTCCACATCTCTCTTCCACAACATAAACATGCCAATGCAATATTGTTTTTATCCCTGGAGTTGTTTAAATTGATTCCTAAAAGTACTTACTGATAATGGTGTGAGATTATTATCATAGAGGTTAGGATTACTGGAGGCGGAGGGCGCGAAACAATGACTACTGGACGCAGAGGAAATCCTGTTTACTGTGTATGTGAGAGTTTCTCCACCATCCTGCAGAACCCAGTGTTTGTGTTGGCCACCCAGAGCAACCGCTTTCCCCTGAGGCCGAGTGGGACAGAACATCCTGCTGGATCTCACTGACCTAAATCAGCCCCCTCAAAACTCTCATGGAGGATCTCACAGATGCCAGAAGGCCCAGAGACTAGATGCTTCTCATGTGATGGCCAGTTGAAATGAACAAAACAAAAAAAAATATTTCTTAAAAGGGACAGTTCACTTTGAAATACATTTTTGGTATGTTCCATCTTACCTCAAGGGCATCCAAGATGTAGGTGTCTTTGTTTCCGCAGTATTTTCAATTTTTAATATTCGTAGGTCAAACCGTTCTTGTCTGTCAGTCATATAATGGAGGTCTATGGTCACCACCTCAAAGAGCATGCACAGAGAAGTCCAAATTAAACATGATTTAATGACTCGTAAATGTAAGTACACATTGATGGCCTAAGACACGAAACGAGCGGTTTGTGTGAGAAAACTGAACAGATATCTTATATCGTTTTTACCTCTCTGTAACTACAGTCACAAAGCTCCCTGCCCTCAGATCACTTGGAAGTTGCTGTGATCTTGGATGCCCTTTAGGTAAGCTAAAACATACCAAAAAAGTGAACTATCCCTTTAATCAGGATGTTTGTCCTGTTTCCAATTAAATATCTAAACATTCTTAAAAAGTGATTAATAATGCATTAGAGATTTTTTTTTGAATTTTTTTGTGCAAATCACTTTATAAAATATGTAGTAAATCTTGTTTTAAGGGTGTAATGACATTAAGATATTACAGATTTTTGTCCTTTTCTTTTTCTTGTCTACAGTGATCATTTCATTCCCAGACCACAGCATCCTCTTACACAAATGAAGATAAATGTACACCGTGCATTACAAAGACCTCATTTAAAATCCGGACACAAACACACACACATAGATAAATGTACACAGGCTCCATTAGAGAATATTACAGAGAGCCCATTTAAGCTTTTATTAGACTATGAGGTGAAAGAGGATGTTTAAGCTAGAGTTGCATTTCTGAGGTGGATTTACTGATGTCTGAACTATAAATAGACAGACAGTCTAAGCACAGACCACAACCACAAACGCAGCAGCAACAACAAAACACTCAGCAAGGGGGCAAAGGCAGAGAAAGTGTATGTGTGTGTGTAAACTTGTAGATTTCTGGTAAGAAATAAAATCAGTGCCTTTGCATGGACCATAACATAGGGCTTACTGCATTATTGGCCACTTTATGATTAAACTTAAACCACAAAACTAAAGGTTTAAAAGTCAAGTCCAGTCCAGCCTTTCTATTTGACAAAAAATATCATAATATACCAAAATAATATCATAATATACACACAGCATACACACACACGGCTGGGCAATGATTAATAGCATCCAAAATAAAAGTTTGTGTTTACATAATATGTGTGTGTGTGCTGTGTATAATTATTTTATATATAAAAATTCACACACATGTATATATATATTTAAGAAAAAATGAGTTTTTATTATATAAAATATTAATATTTATATTTAATATAAATTATGTAGAAATTAGGGCTGTCAAATGATTAATCGCGATTAATTGCATCCAAATAAGTTTGTGTTTACATAATATATGTGGGTGCACTGTGTATAATTATTTTGTATATATATCAATACACACATATGCCTGTATATATTTAAGAAATATTTTCATGTATATACTGTATAAAGAATTATATATAATTTATATTATATAAATATTTTATATATAAATAATATTTTTTCTTAAATATACATATATATGCATGTCTGTGTATTTATATATATACAAAATAATTATACACAGTGCACTCACATATATTATGCAAACACAAACTTTTATTTTGGATGCGATTAATCGCGATTAATCATTTGACAGCCATTTAGTATAAATATATATACAGTATATACATGCAACTATTTCTTAAATATATACACGCACATGTGTGTGCATTTATATATACAAAATAATTATACACACATATATTAAGTAAGCACAAACTTTTATTTTGGATACGATTAATCGCAATTAATTGTTTCCCAGCCCTAAAACAAAGATATTAAATAATTAAAATGTATTATTTATTTTTATTTATATCAGATAATATAGACTAGCGCTGTTTTTATTGAAAATTAGTAAAAAATTATAAATTAATATTATAAATAAAAAGGCACATTTAAGGCATGACATGCAACAACAAAAACAAAACTAACCAGAACAAATACAGTACTTGAGTATAGAAAGAGCTTGAAACAACTCGAGTCGGGGCCGGACTCTTATTGCCACCCAAGTGGGCAAGCGTGAGTGCCACAGTCGACTGGGAAACACGCCCCGATGCCAACACTTCCATGGGAGGGTTGATGGTTGTGTGTGCGGTTTGTTGTAGGAACAGAGTCGGCTTTCTGCCAAAGCTCAGAGTGCTGAATTAGCAGTCCAATTAAACACACTCAACACTTGCACAGCAGGCTAATTAAGCGACCTTCGTTTAGAAGCAAACTAAATTGACATCCTTCTGGAGTGGAATCTCTGAGACTCTCAAAGGTCTCTCCAGATATTACAAACATCCAACAGTTTTACGCTAGAGAATCTCTACAGTGCTTTGCTGTAATAACAACGTGCGGTTTTAAATGCGATGCGCTGTTAACTGCTGAGCCAAGAGCTTTCCTTTTTACTGCCTGCAAAACATGCAATTCCACACAACTCTTTTTACTGAGCATTATTTTTTTAATCAGATAAATACCACACAAGATGAGTCTAATTGGACTTATGTAAGCGTTTCCACACGCATGCAGACATGCACCTTTCTACACTTATATTTATACATAACATGCATGTCCCCTGCCTGTCCTCAGAGATTAGCCTCAGTGAGTTTTCCCAGGAGAACACATGCCTGAAGTGCCAGAGACTTTGGAAATATCACTCTGTGTTCTGTCAGGTTCTGTCCTGTCAGGCTGTGTCTAATCAGAAGACGCAGATGCATGTCCGTCCTCATGTGCGATAACACATAATCCCTCCAGCCTGACACTAGCGAATGCGCGTCTATCTCTCTGTGAGCGTACATTTCTCATAAACATTGAACGAATTGCTGTTTACACAGATGTATGTGTTTTATAAAGCTCACATATACTCTACAAATAAGCTTTCACTGTTGAAATACACAAAGACACTATTTGTGATGTTTTGGATTCTGCATTGGTCTATGAATTTAGGAGGACAGTGACATTTTTGAGAAAATGTCAAAGAGCATTAATTTATTATTATTGCAGATTATCAGAGAAAATCCAGTGAATGTAAAATCCATGCCAAAATGCTTTTAGCAATGCAATAAGGAACTTATCTTTATAAAGAAAAGCTCTTTGATGTCTAGTTGGAAAAGTTTTTTTTAAATGATATAGCGACTGGTCTGTCATTCACTGTAAAAATTAATATGCTTTTTCTAATCAATATAATTGTGGCAACAGATTACAAACAGTATAATTAATTACATTTAATAAATTAGAATCCAGTAATAATTAAATTATTCCTTAAAAATGTAACAAAAAATGTAACAAAAATATCTCACTAACAGACAGACGTCAAAGATTAATTGAGAGCTCTTTATTTTATATTGCCAACACTGAAGACACCTGATGTTAACAAGCAGAATCACTGAAGGAGAAAACCGTCATTTTAAAACAGAACCGATCATCATAATGGTGACTTCAACTTATGTTTTTTTTTTTGGTTGTTGTAAGTTTTGCTCATTTTAAATGGTTAACTTTTAAGGAATTAATTTGATTAATTATTACTCAATTCTAATTTGTTAAATGTAATTAATAATATTGCTTGTAATCTGTTGCCACAATTTTTTTGATTAGCTAAAGCGTATTCATTTTTACAGTGAATTTCTGAACAATCTACAGTATAGTTGAAACTTGGATGTCAAATATTAATGTGCGATTGGAAATTCAGAGAATTATATGCAATAAAATGCAAACGGGCATCACAGTAGCCATTTTAGTAAAAACAAAAGGAGAAGCTTCAAAAACTATAAAAAAACAGCATTAAAGAATCAGTCAAGTTTCCCATATGTGATAGTCTGGGGCGGGGATGCAGGTATATAATCAAATATAAGTATAAAACCAGAAATATCTTCTTAATGCAAAATATAAACATCGTCTGGGTGACAGTTTTTCAATATATTTATATAAATCTAATTTAATACATGTTTTTAAAAAAAATCTTGGCTTTGTTTTTTTTTTTGATGTGCTGGGTTTGTATTTCTATGCAGTTCTACTGTACCAGCTGCTGAATGCTGACATAACTCATCATGGACACACACACACACACATTGCTGACCCAACAGCTATGCACTGTCACTTTCAAGCTCCATATATGCAGACACACATGACTCACTAATAGAAAAGGGCAAAGAGTGAAGGATAACCCTAACAACATGGGCATGTGTGCAGTGAAAATGAGCACAAATATCACTAATAGTGCATTAAAGGTCTCCTGACATGACATTTTCACTTTCCAATGTTTTTTAAACATTAATATGAGTTCCATAGCCTGTATATGTCTCCCCAGTGGCTATGAAATTTCAATTGGTGTAAAACCGAGCTTTGGCTATCTCTCTCTGCCTTTGAGAAAATGAAGGGCTGATCTTGAATCTCCTCTGTATGACGTCATCAGGTTACCTCCCCTTTCTCTGCTGTGCCTGTGCCCGCCCACAGAATGTGGTTTTCCCATGAGAAAATGAGCTAGTACGAATGCGCGAGCGCTGATTCGCATGTTTTTCCTCGAGAGATATCATGGCTTGCAAATCGAGCGAAGCATGGCATTTGATACAGTGTTCGGATGTGCAAATGAACTGAAAAGTATTTTTTAGTTCCTTCCGTCCGAGCCTCTGAAGAAACAATGGGTTCATTTTATTTTCTCTGGAATGCGCTGACGCAACTTCCCAAAGTTTTGTATGTGGTCCAGAACATTTCACCGAAGACTGTTTCCTCAACTCTGATGAACTGTCTGAAAATAAATCGATCGAGCTACTCAAGCAACAATTTCTGATGTGTAGCCTAATTGTTCAAGTTCAGACAGGTAATCTTTCTCTCAAAATTGTTCAATACTGTTTATGCATATAAGTCAAGCCAGTGACCAAAATATCAACTTCACATCGTTTCTTTTAAAGGATGAAAATTATCTTATTTAAATTGTGAACAAATTATACAGGAAGCATCAAAGAGCAATCTTTCCACACAGCGCGAGCTTGTCTGGACAACTCGTTATGAAATCAATGACGCCTGTTCCACTGTACGAAGCTCTAACTGTATGAACATGATTGTGTTTGCATTGGTGAAAGCATTAGAGAGAGCAGAAACTGTGTTACAATGATAAGATCTTCAATTCTTTTGGATCAACACACTGTCATCTGCTGCTCAATGCTCATCACGGCAACATTTAATGTGATGGGATAGATCTAAATACTTTAAAAACTTCTCACGATTTGTTAATCTCGATAGCTGTAATAGCAAAAACGTATAATAGCTGTGGTAAAAGTATTCAAAGGAGTTTCACATGTAATACATAGCTATTCATATGCAAGCATGTCAGCCAATCACAGCAGAGGGCGGTTCCACTGAATCCCACAGAAGACACGCCCCTTCAAATCAGAGGCTAAAATCAGGCTAGGAAAAATTCCTTTTATTTATAAATTATGACTATTTTTAATCTAAAAAACATACCAACATTATAAGGGCAACCCAGGAAACATTATAAATTAATAAAATAACCCCATGTCAGGGGACCTTAGAAGAACCAGCCTAACCGTATTGAACTTTACAATGCCATTAGAGATCCGATTGATTGGATTTTAACAAATACTATTGCAAAGAGGCTGAATGCAATTACTGGTAATATTATATGTGCACGCAATACAGATGCACGCCACCAAACACCCACCAACCAAAAACATGCAGTCACACACACACACAGCTTGGTAAAACATTATAGCCCAAGGGAATGGAAAACAAGCTAGTAGACACTTGCAAAACATTTTTCCTCATCCTGTGAGATGTGAAAGGCATACAGAGTCAAATGTGCACTACTACATACACAAGGCACACAATGAGGGTGTGTTTAGTAGGTCATGGGGACGTCACAGTGAGTGGATTAGATCAGTCCAGATGAAATTGAAATTTTGAGATCAATGTGGTCTGTAGCGCTTAAAGCATTCTAAAGATAATACAACATTAGCAGAATATTAATTCTCAGGTAGGTGAGATGTGATGGAGGGCAAAATCTGACAGCTGGCTTTCTTGATGTGCAGAAATAAAAAACAATCTGCAGCCACTGGCAGGTAAACCCGAGGGCAGGAAGAAGAGAAGACAGTGGGAAATTCTGCATGACACAGGGGTCATCACACAGAACGTGTTTCCATTCACACTCTGCTACTTTTCCATTGATTTTCAATGCACACTTATGGACTCGGACGTGTTTAATCCGTCTTTGCTCACATATGTCTTCTGCAGCATTCTTGCTGCATGATGCAGTGTTCCAAAGAGCTCTAGTCGAAGTCCCCCACAGAATTAGTCATGTAATCCCTTAAACTGAATTTTTGATGTGGTGAAAACATCACATAGACGTATATAAACATAAAACTCGATTTTTACCACAGGGGTCTCTGAATAAAATTTGGAACTGAATAACACTAAAATTTAAATGTAGCAATTTTGAAAATTTACGTGACTAATTTAAAATGAACGGTACAGAAAATCACTGTTTAAATAAATTTTTAAACAATTACTTTATTGACTAAATGTATTTATACATTTACAGGCCAAGCGAGGTATTAAGATAAGTCATGAAACATTTTATCCACCTGTCCCAACAAATCTTCATTCCATCTTAGTTCAAATCGTAATGCCGTGCATGTTTTACCAACGCTGAAAATACAATCTGTCACAGAAGAAAACATCAACATCTGTTTTGGGCTCATGAAAGAGTGGGGGTAGCAACAGTGGTTGCACTGAGATAATCTCGCCTCATGTCCAGGAACTGCCATTTATAAACATCAGACTTAAAACTGTACCATATTAATCCAACTACTTACAGCATCTACTGTCAAAAATGGCAAATGCATCCGTCTGAACAGGAGCGGGAGAGGGTATGTCAGTTGAAGATTTTGCAAACCACTACTGTTTTACAAAATGAACGTAAGCATTTAAAGGAGTAGTTCACTTTTAAAAAACTTTTGCTGATAATTTACTCACCCCCATGTCATCCAAGATGTCCATGTCTTTCTTCTTCCAGTTGAAAAGAAATTAAGGATTTTGATGAAATATTCCAGGATTTTTCTCCATGTAATGCACTTTATTGGAAACAAGACCGGTTTAAGGTTCAAAAGACAGTTCCAGTGTAGCTGCAAACTGTTTAAAGGGCTTTAAACGATTTTCAGAACGATGAATGAGGGTCTTATCAAGCCAAACGATCGCTCATTTAATAAATAAATAACAACAAAGTTTAAGTTTTATAAAGCTCAAATGGTCCCCTTTCTCTGTTCTGTGATGCACGTTCTTAATCTCCTATTTCGAACTCTGCTCATCAAAATGAACCAATCTTTTTTCATGTCATTTGGTTCATTCAACGAATGAAATGAACAAATTGACTTGGAAAAATATTTTGTTCATTTTTAATCTTTCTCATGTCATTTGGTTAGATCAACGAACAAAATGAACAAATTGACTCTGAAAAAAAGATTTGTTCATTTTGAATCTTTTTTCATGTCATTTTGTTCATTCAACGAAAGAAATGAACGAATTGACTCGGAAAAAGATTTGTTCATTTTGATGAATGAGTTCGAACCAGGAGAGTCACGAACGCACATAAATGAAACTGTCATTTGGACCTTGGTTCCCAATGAAGTCCATTATATGGAGAAAATCCTGTAATGTTTTCATCAAAAACCTTAATTTCTTTTCGACTGAAGAAAGAAAGACATGGACATCTTGGATGACATGGGGGTGAGTAAATTATCAGCAAAAGTTTTTTTAAAAGTGAACTACTCCTTTAAGGCCATTCGTTGCAAGGATTTTACCATGGTTAGACATTATGCTCTGCTGTCATGCCTAACAATAGCTAGCACGTAACCATGGAATATTCCCCGTAAATCGGAGTGGTTTACTGCTTTATTATAGCACAGAATGGAAAAATCAATGGCGCCACAAAGCATTTAGAAGCTGGTTCCTGGACCAGCACAGACCAGTCAGAACACCTGACGTCCAGTAACCATCAACCTAAAGACCAAGAGGAGATCAAATGCTCTCCCTTCTCTGAACAACACAGATTCTCTCAAACACACAGCAGTGCATCTGCTCCACACTACAGCAGGCAGGGGCTAAATTTATCTCTGAGGGAGTGGAGAACATGTTCTCTGCTGGTTTCTGAGACACGGGACAGAGAGGATCTGGGGGCGGAATGACCTTCTATGCAAAACACACACATAAGACAGCAGTAAATATGAATCTTGATTGTACAAATTCTTGCTGTAGTTTGCACAGTACAGGACTGAGCATAAGATTAAAGAGCATTTATTTAGAGAAATCCCAGAGTGCATATACGTTTATTGATCCGCTTTGCTGTCTATAAACTGCCATCTTCTAAAGCACCAAGCATCCCACCCTAAACAGAACCTTGTAAAACTATTTATTAGTGATGCAAAATATACTATAAATACACTCACCTAAAGGATTATTAGGAACACCTGTTCAGTTTCTCATTAATGCAATTATCTAATCAACCAATCACATGGCAGTTGCTTCAATGTATTTAGGGGTGTGGTCCTGGTCAAGACAATCTCCTGAACTCCAAACTGAATGTCAGAATGGGAAAGAAAGGTGATTTAAGCAATTTTGAGCATGGCATGGTTGTTGGTGCCAGACGGGCCGGTCTGAGTATTTCACAATCTGCTCAGTTACTGGGATTTTCACGCACAACCATTTCTAGGGTTTCTAGGGTTCACCAAAATTGGACAGTTGAAGACTGGAAAAATGTTGCCTGGTCTGATGAGTCTCGATTTCTGTTGAGACATTCAGATGGTAGAGTCAGAATTTGGCGTAAACAGAATGAGAACATGGATCCATCATGCCTTGTTACCACTGTGCAGGCTGGTGGTGGTGGTGTAATGGTGTGGAGGATGTTTTCTTGGCACACTTTAGGCCCCTTAGTGCCAATTGGGCATCATTTAAATGCCACAGCCTACCTGAGCATTGTTTCTGACCATGTCCATCCCTTTATGGCCACCATGTCCCCATCCTCTGATGGCTACTTCCATCATTTCAAATTGGTTTCTTGAACATGACAATGAGTTCACTGTACTAAAATGGCCCCACAGTCACCAGATCTCAACCCAATAGAGCATCTTTGGGATGTGGTGGAACGGGAGCTTCATACCCTGGATGTGCATCCCACAAATCTCCATCAACTGCAAGATGGTATCCTATCAATATGGGCCAACATTTCTAAATGCTTTCAGCACCTTGTTGAATCAATGCCACATAGAATTAAGGCAGTTCTGAAGGCGAAAGGGGGTCAAACACAGTATTAGTACAGTATGGTGAATAGTTGTGGTTAAATTTTTTCTGGGATCTGCAAAGTTTAACTGCAGTGCTTCCTTAAAAAGTTTGTTTTGTCAAGGCTACAGTGTGCTAGCAGCCAGCATATAATAATTCTGCTGAATACCGTTCATAACGGCCGTCAGTGGTGTGCCTATGAAACTGTATACCAACTCGGCTTTGGAGAAAACTAGTGTGTTTCTAAAATGTCTCTGGAGTGTTTGGCACAAACAGTAGCTTATCAGCTGTCAAAGTTAAGAGTAAGTGTGTTAGCTAAAACATCATCCATCACACAACAAACACAAACAAATCAATGATCATGTGAGCTAGAGATATACACATTCCTACCAGATTCCTATAAACACACAATCTAGCCGCTTACCCCAACAAGCAAATATCCGTTATTTCACCATCTAGGTTCAAGACCGATATAGTCCGGCTATGAGTTCTTTAGTCACTTCTGTCGCCAAAATGACCTTGAATTTGTAGTTTTTGCCTAAATAACTTATGATATTCCATCATGTAAGCAAAGTCAACAGTGATTACAAGGTGTTTCGGTTTTATTTTAACATGTAATCAAATTGATGGCTTGTTCTATCCTTGGGCTATGATTGAGACGTCTATTATAGCCGAAATGTTGCCTCTTTTCCACCTAGACGTTAGGGCTGTGTTTGGACTATTAGACTTTTAAAACGCAAATTGCTTGCTGGGTACTGACGGTCAAACACACTCAAGCATTCGACACACTCTCAAACTACACACGCAGTGCCCCGTCGCCAGCGAAGGTTATGCGAGAGGCCATTTCAAGGCCTAGAGTGGCAATGACCTTCGACCTCAGGGGGCCCTCCAGGGGCCCATTACACACATCCACACACTTCCCAAGGCCCTGCTCAGAACAGTGACGTGACGTGCACCTGCATGATGGTTCGAGTTTCACTGGGAGTCCAAGAACCGCGAGTCCTTCATAAACACACTTGAAAGCTGGTTTCCGACACTACATCACTCCAGAGCCCGATCGCCTTACACTGTCAATCACAACAAGCTTTCAAATCCTCCTGCAAATGACCATTTCTGTATAATAGACAAAAACATCGCCAATTGGCTTTGCAATCATTTTGCTGACAACGTTACATGTCTTGATGGGGAGCTATCAAACCACCTTAAATAATCTATAACAAAGCCTCAAATATTTTAAATAAAAACACAGAGATCCATTTAAAAAACATCATGATCTATCATTCCCTTCTCCAGACTCTCAGTCACCTTTGATAGGTCACGGAAGCACGAAACACAAACTATTTCACAACTACATCACAAAACCTTCTGCAACCGCAAAACTCATGGAAATTAGACTTATTAGAATAAGCCAGGGAGACATCATTCAAGATCTCTCATTTCTTCTCATTATCATCTGTTCAGTTTAAGGCTCTCTGTGTGGTTTCTGTGGTGTGGTCTATTCTTTTGAAAGCTGATTTCTCAAAACCAGTGGTCGTGTGGCATAAAGTGAACAGCCTGTCATTATTTTCTGGAAGCTAAGCTTTGACATACTGGACGCAGAATTTCAGAAATCCTATTTTGCCGTCATGGATTGAAATAGATGCCTTGCGAAGAGTTCATGACTTGTAGTGCGGAATTGAAAATATGCAATTAAAATTCGTGAATAGAAACTAATAGGCAATTGGAACATAATCTGGAATGGATAAAAAAAAGCTTTAGCTGAAAAAAATAGCAAGTACGAATAGTTTAGCAATAATATGAATTAAAATAACAATGCTAACAAAATTGGAAGGGAAAAGATAATGGAAAGAGGGAATGAAATAGGGAGATAAACAATTAAAAGAATTGAAATCAATTTGAAAAACAAATTAAAAGGAGAACTTTGGGGGTGAAAATTAGCCTTTGGTCTAGTAAAATATTTGCTTTTAACTTGCTCCTCTTATATTTTTATTATATTTTGAATGTAAAGAAATTTACGTCTAAAAGCCGTTAGCTCGGATAACACTAGCACAGGGGCATATAATAAGTAATTGCCGGTTTATACCACTAACAAAGCTCAAAATACCCCACACTTACACAATAACATAATGAGGGGTCCCTATATTTTAGAGAAGTTTGGTATCTTGAAAACTGTTTAGCGCAATGTTAGCAATATGGGGCGCACTCAGAAATAAATCGCTGGTTAATACCACTAAACAAGGTCTCAATATAACCCCACACTAACACAATAACATAATGAGGTCCATACACAAAATGAAAAGCACTAAATTTGTAAGTGTATAGACAGTTTAATAAGAAGATACTTTATAAGACAGTAAAAAAACAGTAATAACAAGAAATAAAACAAGTCTTGATAAATTGACCTATGATCAATGTGCATGTAGGAACCCTCTCAGTAATGTCATGCTCAGGATCGAGTTGTTGGTGGGATAAAGTCCATGGTGCAAGCAAAATCAAAATGAAAGGAACACACCTGGAATCCGTATAAGACTACAATAGAAATATAAATAATAGTAAAGGCTACCTGGTGAATTTTGAATTCATCATCACTCCGTCCTAGGGGAAAAAACAAAACAAAATGCCAATTACCGACAATATGCAGAAACTCACATACTTCAACTTTGGCATTTGAATAATAGACTGAAAACATGAATTATTGGAACAATAAACAGTTAAAAGTACCATCAAAGTTCAAAAAGCCATCAGCAATGCATTCAATTTTTCAGACAGATGGCAGCAACTCTCTTGTTGTGAGAAAATTTGAAACTATGACATCATCAACTAACACTCATTGGCTTTACATGGTTATATTTATAAAAAAGAGAATATGTCAGCAAATAAATATAAAAACACTTAAACTGGATGTGAGCCTCTACAATCTGCATTTATTCAGTCCATTGAGTTCAGCTTTGAGATGGTTTAGGAGGGAACCCGTCCTGATGAGGTTGTTTCAGTTCGGAAATTTGAATTGGTGCTGATCTCATGCTTCTTATTGAAAATGGTTTTCATTTATACAAAAGACAGAGATCTCACTCACAATTAATGGACCTTCTATTTGATTTCAGAGCTACAGTATGTCCGTAGCAAGTGAGAGAATTGGTGGAAGTGAGAAGGGTCTGAAAACTAAATATACCAAGATACCACATAAACCCAATTCAGTATGAACATAATATACTACATCAAGTAAGGAACACATTATTGCAAATATTCTTTTATGAGAAAAATCATCTATATCAATAGGCTCCCATCTTCTTCTTTAATCAAGGTTCTAAGTCTAAAACTGACAGAAACACTTGTCTATGCTCTTTGTGACCAAGAATAACTTCAAGATACATGAAACCCAGTTGAGAGAGACTGTACAGTTCAAAACTGTAGTCGAACGATTCTTTTCAGCAACGGGAAAGATCACATTTTTCAATTCACTCTGATAAACCTTCATCTGAGTAACAAACTGAAAGTTATTTCTTCCATGCACCTTCAATAAATGCTGGGCTCTTGTTTTAATAATTCAAATATGGACCTAACTCAGCCTTCGGGTTAATTTTTTGACCAATAATATGCGTTTGGGTTTGTCCATATTTGACACAAATGTAACTGAAAACAAACACAGCATTTTTTATCTTTGTTTGTATTTTTACTACTATTGCCCAAAGTATGTCCTCTTTCTGTTAAGTAAATACATACTTTTGAGCCGTGTAGAAGAGTAGGCAAGCTTAAATTGGACATACTGCGTCATCTTTAAATTGACATCTGTTGTTGCGCTAAATTTTGCTGTCACCGACCTGTTATCTGTCACAGTTGCAAATCCTCCATTCAATTGACTTCTCCTACCGTTTTTGAGAGAATAATTTGTCATCCGCCACACATTGCCTTTTGCCTCCATGGTTGGATATGCTTCTTTGCGCTTTTGTATTTGAATATAATGAGCCATTAAAGGCAATGGCTAAAATGGAACATTACACAAGTTCACAATGCTACTAATAATTGCAATATAATGTGGACAACACTCGAATAAAATACATTATCCAGGTTAGATAATTGATAATTACTCACTCAACTTTTTAACCTCTAACACTAGGATTTTTGCGTTGTCTTTCATGTCTGTAGTTTTTAACACCTTTTACTTGTTTTGTAAGCTTCAACCAATCTTTGGTCCAACGATGGCATTGAGGTCAATTAACTTGCGGAGACAACGGTGGCGTGTTTGGAACTCATTACTTATCCCCATGTAAGGGGTAGGGAGTAGAGATTATATAGTGAGCTCACCAGCATAATAGAAACACCAATTTTCGGACATGTACTTTATTTGCCTTTTTTTGCGGTTGTTATTACACTTTAGGTGCCAGTTTTGAGCTTTACTGGGGTCAAATACACATTTTTTTAAAATAAATATATTACATATTATAGTTTTTTTTTAGTTTAAAAAATAAAAGCGATTTCTGGCCGTTTTTGTTGTAATGTGCTACTCCACACATGATTATAACTTATTTTTTGCGAATCAATTTGTCGCAATGCATGATGGTACAGTATGAAGGCTTGGGTTAGTGACCATTCAGTTGTCCTGCTTTCAAAATGCATTCTGGATACATTGAGTGGACTATATAGGGTATAATAGCAGCATATACATTTTGGAGCAGCACTACAAAATGGCGAGCTCACTATATAGTCCACTCATAGCGAATAGTTGGTGATATTTTTGCACACAAGCGCATTCATCCACACTTCCACCCGACTAAGATAGACCATTGGTATATCTTCGAAACACTCATATTTCAACATACTATACTACTCGGGGATTGGACTAATTATATTAATACTATTGAGGATTGGATTCGAGTTGAATGGACTGAATCAGAGCGTGGATAATCTATTTTAGACCCTAAACACAAGTATGTGATGTATTTCTTACCATGCCAAGGTACGGTGCATAGAGAGGATAAATAGCATAAACTGGTTTTTAAATTGTAAATAATACATCATAAATTGTCAACTGATTGTCAGCATGAGAGTTCAACTTAACAATGTAAGTACCACTAAATACATTAGCTATTTCTATTAGCATTTGCATCAGCTATTTAATCCTTTACATGCATGATTTAATTTCCTTCTGCACATATTTTGAAGAATGTTTTTTATCCAGACATTAAAAGTCAATGGGGGTTGAAAACAACATTGGAACTTACTAATAAGTCAGACCTAATGGTCAATAAAAAAAACACTGAATTTGGAAAAAAAAATAAAATTTGCCATAGAGGTTTAGAATTTTCATTTTGGGGTGAACCATCACTTAAGTATGTTCAACTATTACTACAATGACTATTGTGCCGCGCTGTAGGCACTCCTTTGCCTAGAAAGCACATCCCAGAAAGGAGGAGGACAACACCACATCAAAATTGGCACGCTGAATCACAGGTTTCTCTATAAACAAAATTATTTATTAATTAATTTTTACATAACTGTCAGAAGCACCCCGTGACTGGTCTCCGGCACCCAGGGGTTGGGTGAGGACGGGACCCCGTTTGGCTGCAGATGGCGCGGGTAAAGTGGCCGTTTGCCTCTCACTCAGAGACACATTCGACAGCTGCGTTTCAGCGGTACTGAGGAAATAACTCAGTCGAAGAAACCTGGAACTATCTCCCACGGACCTTATACTCCAACATATGCAATAAGAAACAAAATGATACGAAGACACATGTACATTCGTACAAACACATGTTGCAACAATCTGCTTTCTGATACCAACAACGTTACTTTCAGATGTTAAATATAACAATATTAAGCTGCTTGTTTTAAATCATGAGGTTTACTACATCTTATTTGCTCTCCATTTATATTGCTTCTAGGAAAATAACTGAGATTACAAATAAAACATCTAGATTCAAGACACTAATGTTTATTGCTTGTTTTTTGTGACCTTATACTATATGTTGTGTTAGTTGAGAGTGACTAGAGAGTAGTATTAGGGGGGGCCATTTTTGCGACCTCTGCCCGACTCAAATTGAGTTCCAGCAATGGATGGTTGTTGCAGATTTATTTTTAGCCCGAATTCACACACTTCCCTCACAGAGCCCCAAATAACAGATATTACTAAATGGCTCTGTAAATGAACATGCATGGGTTTGGTTTCACCATTTGTAACCTAATCCCTATATGAGTTATTTCTATTTTTATTCTAAAGATCAAATAATAATCTTCTTAAGAAATAAACTGTTTTTTACACACTCTCTTACTGACTTTATTCAATCTGACAAATACAAAAGAGATCTTATAAAGTGGAGGTAGAGAAAGAGGTTGTGAGGTGCATGTGATGTATTAAAGGAGTAGTCCACTTTAAAAACTTTTGCTGAATAATCACTCACCCCCATGTCATCCAAGATGCCCAAATGCTCCTCTTTCTTCAGTCGAAAAAGAAATTTAAGGTTTTTGACGAAAACATTACAGGATTTTTCTCCATATAATGGACTTCAATGGGGAACCAAACGGTTCAAGGTCCAAAGAACAAATCTTCAGTGCAAACTGCTTTAAAGGGCTTTAAATGATTTCAGACGATGAATAAGGGTCTTATCAAATGAAATTAACTCATTTAAAAAAAAGTTTAAGTTTTATAAGTCAAATGCTCTATGCTGGTCCTGTGATGCTGTTGAATCTTTTTTTGTTTGGTTCAATGAATTTGCATCACTCATATCGCGATTTTGATGAATGAGTTTGAACTGGAGAGTCACGAACGTGCAACATCGCAGAAGCAGAGCAAGGCGAGCATTCGAGCTTCTAAAACTTAAACTTTGTGATTTATTTTTAAATGAGCGATCGTTTCGTCTTGATAAGACCCTTATTCATCGTCTGGAATTGTTTGAAGCCATTTAAAGCACTCGATTTAGCGACGACTGTTGAAGTTTGCACTAAAACTGTCTTTTGGACCTTGAACCGTTTGGTTCCCAGTGAAGTGCATTATATGGAGAAAAATCCTGGAATGTTTTCATCAAAAACCTTAATTTCTTTTCTACCGAAGAAAGAAAAAGACATGGACATCTTGGAATGACATGGGGGTGAGTAAATTATCAGCAAAAGCTTTTTTTTTTTAAAGCTAACTTTAACAGGTCAGCACTCTACAGATGAGCTTAATTGAATTGTGATTGAGGACAATCACTTTGGTCATTGTTTTCTGCAATGCATGATCCGCCTCAATCCCAGACTTGCGTTCGACAACATCACACAATTCTCAACATCTGAATCCCTCATGGGACCCTATTCCACCATTCTGAGGCCTTGTTCATTAGCAAGAAATTAATGAGAGAAATTCTCACCAAGTTGCTTTCAGTGTAATGCAATTAGCCAGTCACTTATTTCCCTCCTGTGAGTTTATATCAGACATAGACACGGTCGACTCAATCACTGGAGTTACAAGGTTAAGATCACACTGATCACAAGGGGTGAACAGGCCCTCTGGCTCTTTTTTAATTTACAGAACGAAATCACTAAAAACAGAGTTAAGGAGATGTTCACTTTTAAAAACTGATAATTTATCCAAGATGTCCATGTTTTCCTTCTTCAGTCAAAAAAGAAATTAAGGTTTTTGATGAACATTCCAGGACTTTTTTTCCATGTAATGGACTTCAATGGGAAGTTGAAAAGTTGGTTTTAAATGACCTTATCTAGCAACCTAATGAAAATCAAACAAGCAGAGCTAAACACTTGGAGTAATTAGGACACAGTAAACATGATCAAATGTGGTGGCTAGGACTGTTTCCTCAAAAAAGACTCAGGTCACGTGGTTTGTCACCATCAACCAAATGCCAGTGTTTGTCTATAAGACTTTGGAGATTCTATCTGTCAGACAGGAGTGTGGGGCTCTGGCTGGATTGATAAAACTAATGGTCGAACTACTAACTGCTTGCTCTGTAACAAACACTCATGCCATTTACTTACACACACTTGATTTCATCAATCCAAGACTTACTTTCTTGTCTCATGAGAGCTAACACCTTCAACATTGGGATCACTTACAAGTAGCCCTTCGTCAAACAGTCTCAAGTACTTTCAATTAAATTGGTACACCAATGAACACTCTTAGAATAATAGTTGCAAAAAAGAGTAAAATTCCTTAAAACAAGATAACAATATAGTTTATAATTGTTATTTTACGGCTACACATGCCATATATTATAACTTTTTAAAAAAGAAATTAACTTTTATTTAAGGCTGCTGAAAATTTTATTAATTTACATCCAAAAATAAAAAAGTTTGTGTTTACATAATATATGTAGGCTATGTGTATAATCTATTTTTATATATATATATATATATATATATATATATATGAATAATATATATGTATATTTAGAAAATAATATTATTTATCTATAAATTATTTATATTTATACATAATATAAATTTATATATAATGTATACACATGAAATATTTTTTCTAAATATATACAAGCATGTGTGTGTATTTATATATATAAATATATATATATATATATATATATATATATATATATATATATATATATATATATAATTATACACAGTGCACCCACATATATTATGTAAACACAAACTTTTATTTTGGATTATTAATTTTTTTTATTGAGGGAATTTTATTTTTATTTAGACCCTACTTTTTTCATATCATTTATCAACACCATTATATATATATATATATATATATATATATATATATATATATGTAATTTTTTCTTGTAAAATTGTGAATTTCTTTATTTCAGTAAATGTTCTTTTGAACTTTTCAAAAGAATCTGCAAATTTACCACATTTTCTCAAAAGCAATATGAAGCCTATTTTATTTTTTTATCATTGATCAACAAATGTACTTTCTTTGAGCACTAACTATCAGATACTGGAGTAAAATATCCCATTTAATTTTGTCAGATGTGGTCATCTTTGCCCTCTCAATAAGAACCAAAAACAACAGGCATTTCGTCAGTTTGGACCTCAGTGTGAGAATATGAATGACTACCATCACAGCAAACAATACTGAAACTCTAAACTCCCCATTCCTCAATAGAGCTCACTATTCAAGCTAACACATCAACAGACTGAAGATCCCTGTGTCATGGAAATAATCTTCTAGGTGACAGTCAAATATACCCTCACATCTTCTTGTTTTCTCGATATAGCATGTAGCAAATTGGCTCTCATGGAACAATATGTCACACGTTGTTCCAAATGAAACGGGGGTTGCAGTTACACCTCATCAAGATAATTATTTTGTCTTCAGGACTCACAGATGAAACCCAATGGACACAAGCACTGTCAAGCAGCTATGCTGCTGTGCGTCGGATTCTAACTGGGCGCTAAATCATGCTCTTCCCTCCAGTGGCTCTCGAGCTCCCCTTGTTCGTTCTCTCAAACCTCGCTCACACAATGGTCTCGTCTTGAAAAAACTTTCCCGCTGCCGGAGGACGGTCGAAGACAAGAGTTGCGCATATTAACACTGTGCTTTTTTATAAAGACTCTCAAAATGGCGTTGCACCTAAATCATACAAGAATATTCGCATAAAGTCAGCACGGCCAACCTTTTTGATGTCCTCTTGTTGTTTTTGCTCAATCCCACAATGTGAGTTGCTGAAGCTCCGTATTCCATAGGGACGAATCAAACACTTGCCCTTGTCTTTTGGCCGCTCGGACTTGCGATCATTGTCTATTGTGAATTTGGATCATGAGAAGGAATATTTTTACATAAACATTTCTTTCAAATACTAGCATTTGTTAGATCAAAATATAATAAAAATAGTACAAATATTATTTCAATTTAAATTTAAGTCCAATTTTAAAATGTAATGCATTCCTTTGATGGCAAGCTGAATTTTCACATCATTAATTCAGTCCATGATCCTTCAGAAATGATTGCAACATGCTTATCGTTCCTCACAAAACATTTTTATTTGCAATAATGTAAACAGTTGTGCCCCTGCCTACTTCAGATTTTTTTATCAAATAATACATTTATTGAAAAGATAGAAGTCTTAATATCTTTAGGCTACTAATTTTTCAATTTTATACATCCTACTGACCAAATTACAGAAGACATTTTTGTTTTTTAATCACAAAAATCACAGTGTGCATTATTGACTTAGGTGGCCACCTCCTAGGTTTATGGGGCCAGGTGGCACATTCTGTCAACCAATAACAAAATAGAGGATTATGGAAAGTAAGTTGGAGACTTTAATCCAAAACATTATCCTTAATTGGGTGTTGTTGAAAATTCGCATGGAATACATTCCACAAATTGTGTCCACACAGTCTGTGTATCAGTAATTCTGTTTAATACGTTCTCCACCTAGGAGTTTCACCACGAAGACATTTATGCATCATGTAGATGCATGTATATCATTTATCCATTTTGTGTTAAATCCACATCAATTGAGATCTCTCACTATCTCCTATAGTGTAACTACTATCATAAAACATAACTTTATAATGTAACAGTTCTTTAAATTTGCACACAGCTTATCAAAACAAATACGTTTCTAGAGACGATCAATGGAACGATAAATGTCTCATTGCATGTGGTATATACCTTTTTTGCTTACGTATTGGGATGTTCTCCATTGCAACCATTTTCAAAAACATGGATGGCCACCAGCAGGCATCAAAACATCATATAAATGATCCAAAACAGGAGGAAACACCTTCATACTTTGACGTATGCATATTCACGTAGGCTCTCACTAACCTGTTATCTCACAACATTTTTTCTTTTGTCAAATCAACTTAAATAATTTATTTGGTTGAGATAACTTGCATCTCTGAGTTTCTGATGATTAAATTATCTCCTCTTCATCACTATTACTCACTTCCAGTTCAATCAACTAAAATTAAGGCAACCAGGTTACTACTTTAAGTTAAACCAACAATATTTTTTTTTACATAATGAAATCAAATACTATATCATGTATTTAACTATTTAAAGATGCTTCAAATAATACCATGGTACAAACAATAGCCATTTTGTGATGTATTTCCATTTTAAACGTTTCCAAAAACTCAAGTTTTAGGCTATTAAATTTATAGAAAAGGACAATATTTTACAGTAAATTTATTTGTTGATGCAAATTTCCAACAAACATGTATTACCATTTTTTGCATGCATGTTAGTGTAGCTATTACAACATAGAAAATTCATAAATATAAAAAATCATCATTCATTATATTATATTATTAGTAGGCTAATTGATCATTTTCCTTAGCAAGTTCATATGAACATTTTTCTTAATCTCACAATAGACCGTGATTTTCTTATATTCAGATACAGGGGTAGTCCTCACGATTCAGCGTGTTTGCACACATTAACTTTTACTTACGAAGTTAAAAGCACTGGATGTCTGTGTGGAAAGACGCTCGTCTGTTAGTGCGCGCGGTGTCCGCTCAATGTGCAATTTATAGTGAAGGACATTCCATCCTTATGCGTTCTCATTGCCTTCGTGCCGGGGTAACTCTTCTCTCACACAAACACTAGAGCTGTGTGTTTGGGAATCTGGACATCTGGGGGGTTGTAAACCAACAGCAAAGTTTGTTGCCAGGCACCAAATGAGGGTCCTTCTAATCATTACTGGGGAAGTATTCGGCAATTTTCTTCTTTTTTTGTCAAATTGCTCAAAAAAGGCTCTCATGCAGCTTGCCATGTGACCTAATCTTGCGAATATCTGGGACACAGTATTTAGCGCTCACAGCTGTAAACCATTTACTGGCGTCCCCAACTTCCAAATATGGTCATTATCTCAAGCCCTCTCTTTCTCTCTCTCACAATAACTCTTTACAGAGGCACGTGTAATACAGATGAGCAAATGATAAAATCAGGTTGCTGAATATCCAATCTCTACTACAAATCATAGTTGGATGATTTCAGATTATATGATGTTGCTGTGTTTGACAAAACAAGCAATTTCCAATTCGACAATACTCAAAAATAGTTAATATGCACTATGCAGATTGCGATTGTCAGCAACTAGAGATTAATGCATTATTGAGTAAAATAAGTTCCTGCGTTAAACATATAATTCTTATTGACACTTGCTCTATAACCAAATCACACAAGCCCATTTCAAAAACACATATGTTTCATTTATAAAAAACGTATGCTTCTAATTAATTAGATAAGATGAGAACGTTTGGGTGAGAGTGAGTGTGCAGTTTATGAGTGTGAATAAAAACGTCAAAGTATCATCAAGTTATGTTTTCATAAATTAAAAAATCCCATAGGAAAACCTTGCCAGGGAAATGACACCGGCGAATCTGAGTTTCTGGTTTTGACGTCACAGCTGAGAAAACCACGGCCGCATTTGACGATATAATAGGCTTTAAAGATCTCTAAAACATTTACAGCATTTCAATGAAACTAATAGTCACTCATCATCACAACTTTCTAATTGACAGTAGAGCACCATTTTTAGCCCTGATGATGCGAGCACCCTGATTACATTTACACAGACAAATGGTCCATTTGCATGGTTCAAGAGTTCAAATAGAAAGAACATAATGACAGACGACCTGATTTTTAATAACTATTGTGAGAGTATTCAGCTATGCACATTTTTATGAGCCAAGAATGCTATGCATTAATCATAAATGAAATGAGGTCAGCTATTGCATATTTATTTAACATTTACAAATCATTGCCTTCTTATTTATACATCTGCTGATTATTTTTTAAACTGAATTCGACAGTTTAACCTTAAGAATTGGACAATCAAGAAGCTCTAACTTAGTGTAAGCATTTCAGGCATAAATAAAACTTCACCACTGTTTATTCCCACAAACTCACAACCCATAGCACAAATAAATCCCTTTGGGGCTTCAATATGTCTCTCAGTCTGTTTCCCGTCAGTGCAGCTTAGAGACATATTGAAGCCCCAAAAGGGATTTATTTATATCTATGGGTTGTGAGTTTGTGGGATGAACATGCAGTGAAGCTTCTTTATGCCTGAAATGCTTACACTTAAGTTAGAGCTTTACATTTGATTGCTCCAAAGTTTCACTCTTAAGGGTTAGAGCTTTGTTCAAATTCAGTTTTTAAAATAATCAGCAGAGTATATAAATGAGAAGGCAAATTGTCGATTTAAATGTAATACATATGCAATAGTCCACACTGACCTCATTTCATGTATGATTAATGCATAGCATTCTTGGCTCATAAAATGCTGCATAAGCTGGATCTGCTCTCAGCAATGCCAAGGTGTTGTTAAAAGTGGGTCAGTCTGTCATTCTGTCTTTTCTATTTGAACTTTCTTGAACCATGCAAATGGACCATTTGCTCTGTGTGAATGTAATGCAGGTTGTATCGGTAATCAGGCTAAAATCAATACTAGTGCTGTCGATTAGAAAGTTGTGATGATGAGTGACTATTAGTTTTCATTGAAATGCTGTAAAATGTTTTAGAGATCTTAAAGCCCTATTTATATCGTAGAATAGCCACTATTATAGCGTTCTGCAGCTGTGACATCAAAACCCAGAAGACTAATTCACCAGTGGTTCCCTCAAGGTTTTCCTATGGGCTTTTTAATTTATGAAAACATAACTTGATGATACTTTGACGTTTTTTTCTACAACGTCGATAAACTGCACTCACTCTCACCCCAAACGTTCTCATCTTATCTAGTAATTTATTAGAAGCATACGTTTTATAAATGAAACATATGTGTTTTTGAAATGGGCTTGTGTGATTTAGGTTATAGAGCAAGTATCGTCAAGTTATTATGTTTAACACAGAACTTATTTTACTCAAATTGATGCATTAATCTTCTAAGTTGTGACGTCACGTCTGCATCATACATATATTAACTATTTTGAGTATTGTAGAAATACTCAAAATTCTGTTTCTGTCAAACACAGCGCATCTAGATTATAATCTGAAATCATATCGGTAACTATGAGCGATTTTGTAGTAAGAGATCGAATATTCAGCAACCTGAGTTTTATCATTTGCTCATCTGTATTACACATGTCTGTAGGAGTTATTGTGAGGAGAGAAAGAGAGGGCTTTGATGCAATCGATGACCATATTTAGGAAGTTAGGAACACCACATTAATGGTTTTGCACTGTGGCACTAATATCTGTCCCAGGATGCTTAGCGGTGGTCAGTGGCGGTACTCGCATGAGAGCCTTTTTGAGCAATTTAACAAAAAAAGAAAGAAAATTCCTCAAATATTTCCCCAGTAATGGTGACAATTAGAAAAAAAGGACCCTCATTTAGTGCCTGGCGACAAAGCCACTTCCTGTTGGTTTACAACCCCAGATCTCCAGATTCCCAAACACACAGCTCTAGTGTTTGTGTGAGAGAGGGGCTATTTTTACCCGCACGAGGCTGGGGGAGTGTTGAGAACGCATAAGGATGGAATGTCTTCAGCTATGAATTGCAGCGAGTCACACGGACACACACGCACTAACAGACAGACATCTTCACACAGACACTGCAGTGCTTTCAGCATTCATTAAAAAGTTCATGTTGCTGCAAAGCACGCTGAATCATAGAGGAGAACTACTGTAGGCTAGTGACTTAAAAATGACCCCTTTTATTATATCAAAAACACAATTATAAGAAATCACAGTTACCTATTGAGGTGAGAAGATGCTTTCATATGAAGCTGCTAAGGAAATGATCAATTAGCCTATACTAATATAATATAATATAATGATGATGATTTTTTATATATATATATTTTCTCATCTTGTAATAGCTACACTAACATGCATGCCAAAAAATGGTAATACCATGTTTGTTGGACATGTTGCATCGCAAATAGACAGAATTACTGTAAAATATCCTTTCTATAGATCTAATAGCCTAAAACTACGTTTTTTGGACATTTAAAAATGGAAATTTTACATCACAAAATGGCTATGTTGTTGTACCATGGTATTATTTGAAGCATCTTTAAATAGTTAAATACCATAAATATAGTATTTGAGTTTCATTACTGTAAAAAAATATTGTTGGTTTAACTTAAAGTAAGTAACCTGGTTGCCTTAATTTTAAGTTGATTGAACTGGAAAAAGTGAGTTAATATAATGAAGGAGATTGATTTAATCATCAGAAACTCAAAAATAATAAGTTATCTCAACTAAATAAATTATTTAAGTTGATTTGACAAAAGAAAAAATGTTGTGATAACAAATTAGTGGAGGCCTACATGAATATCATAGTCAAAGTATGAAGGTGTTTCCTCCTGTTTTGGATCATTTATATGATGTTTTGATGCCTGCTGGTGGCCATCATGTTTTTGAAATGGTTGCAATGGAGAACATCCCAATACGTAAAGCAAAAAAGGTAATACCACATGCAATGAGACATTTATCTTCAGATCGTCTCTAGAAACGTATTTGTTTAATAAGCTGTGTGCAAATTTAAAGAACTGTACATTATAAAGTTATGTTTTATGATAGTAGTTACACTATAGGAGATAGTGAGAGATCTCAATTGATGTGAATTTAACACAAAATGGATAAATGATATACATGCATCTACATGATGCATAAATGTCTTCCATGGGGTGAAACTCCTAGTGTGAAGAACATATTAAACAGAATTACTGACACTAGCTCAGCAGACTGTGTGAGACAGCCGTTGTGGAATGTGTTGCCATGTGCGTTTAGACAACACCCGCAATTAATTAAGGATAATTGTTTTGGATTAAACCTGCGGTTACTTTTCCATGGTAAAATCCTCTATTTTGTTATTGGTTGACAGAATGTGCCACCTGGCCCCCAGCTGAAACCTTCAGAAATCACCACCTAAGTCAATAATGCACACTGTGATTTTTGTGATTAAAAACAAAAATGTCTTTCTGTAATTTGGGGTCAGTAAGATTAGGATGTATTAAAATTGATCAAAATTTAGAGTAGCCTAAAGACTCTGATAATGTTAAGACTTCTATCTTTTTCAATAAATGCTATTCTTTTGATAAAAAAATCTGAAAAGTAGGCAGCACAACTGTTTACATTATTGCAAATAAGAAATGTTTTGTGAGGAACAAATAAGCATGTTAGAATCATTTCTGAAGGATCATGACTGGAGTAATGATGCTGAAAATTCAGCTTTGCCATCAAAGGAATGCATTACATTTTAAAATTTGGACTTGATTTTAAATTGAAATGATATTTCACAGTATTACTGTTTTTATTATATTTTTGATCTAACAAATGCTAGATTAATATTTGAAAGAAATACTAAATGTTATGTAAAAATATTTCCTTCTCATGGTACGTTCACACCGGATGGAAATAGTGCGTCAGGCGCGAATGATTTCAATGTTATCGCGGTGCGAGCGTCGAGCGGAGCGAGTGTTTACAATTCATTCCTATGGAAGTCGGAGCTTCACGCTCGCGCATTGCATTTTGGGATTGACAGCGGACCAGAGAAAGCGTTGAGCGACAGAAAGCGTCAAAAAGGTTGGCCAGTTCTTGACTTTATGCAAATATCTTTGTATAAATGTTTAATTGCAACAGTGATTTAATTTTTTTATAAACGCCATTTTAAAGTCTTTTTTATCTGTGCTTATAAAAAAGCACAGTGTTAATATGCGCAGACTGTGTCCGATTCCGAGCCGGACATCCTCTCCAGAGTCCAGCGGGAACTTTGGAGACAAGCAACCATTGTGTGACGAGTGAGGGGTTTTGAGAGAACGAACAAGGGGGACTCAAGAGCCACTGAGAGGGAAGAGCATGATTTTTAACACCCCAGTTCAATCCAACACACACACACACACACACACACACCCTACAGAAATAGCTGCTTGACATGCTTGTGTCCATTGACTTTAGTCTGTTGTGGGTCCTGAAGACAAAAGTGGTATTCTTGATGAGGGTGTAACTACGGCCCTTCATTTGGAACAACATGACATATTTGTTCCATAAAGCCTTTGTACAGTGCTATATCTGAGAAAAAGACAAGAGGATGTGAGGTCATATCGCTGTCATCCTGCAAAGATTATTTCCATGACACAGGGGGATCTTCAGTCTGTTGATGTGTTAGCTTGAATCAGTGACTCTTATTGAGGAATGGGGAGTTTAGGAGTTTCAGTCCTTGTTTGCTGTGATGGTAGTGCAGATTCATCTCTCACACTGAGGTCCAAACTGGACAAAATGCCTGTTGTTTCGTTTCTTCTTGAGAGACGGGAGTGACCACATCTGACAAAGGTAGATGGGATACTTTACTCCAGTCCTGAATATACTGAGTTGGTGCTCGAGAAACATTTGTTAGTATGATCAATGATAAAGAAAAAACGAATACGCTTCGTATTGCTTTTTAGAAAATGTGGTAAATTTGCAGGATTCTTTGATGAAGAAAAGTTCAAAAGAACATTTACTGAAATAGTAAAGAAATTTACGTTACAAAAAATTATATATATATATATATATATATATATATATATATATATATATATATATATATATATATATAATGCATCCTTGCTGAATAAAAGTAGGGCTGTGAAACGATTAATCGCGATTAATCACATTCAAAATAAAAGTTTGTGTTTACATAATATATGTGGGTGCACTGTGTATAATTATATATATATATATATATATATATATATATATATATATATAGATATATATATATATTTTATATAAATACACACACATGCTTGTATATATTTAAGAAATATTTTCATGTGTATACATTTATATATAATTTATATTATGTATAAATATAAATAATTTATAGATAAATAATATTATTTTCTTAAATATACATGCATGTGTGTGTATTTCATATATATATATATATATATATATATATATATAAAATAATTATACACAGTGCACCTACATATATTATGTAAACACAAACTTTTATTTTGGATGTGATTAATCGTTTCACAGCCTTAAATAAAAGTTTTAATTTCTTTTTTAAAAAGTTATAATATATGGCATGTGTACATAAATAACGTTATAAACTTGTGTAAATGTATCTTGTTTTAAGGAATTTTCCTCTTTTTTTGCGGTTGCTCTTTATTCTAAGAGTGCCTTCATTGCCATGTTCAATTTCATGAAAGTACTTGAGACTGTTTGAACAAAGGGCTCCTTGTAGTGATGCAATGTTTTGAAGGCCTTAGCTCTCATGAAACAAGAAAGTCCTAGACGTTTCTTCTTAGGGTCTTGATTAATGAAATCAGAGTGTGTGCTGACACTGATGGCATGAGGTGTGTTTACAGAGCAAGCAGTCAGGCTGAAGCTCAGACGCATTAGTTTTATCAATCCAGCAGAGAGAGCCCACACTCCTGTCTGACAGATCAAATCTCCGAGTCTTATCAACAAACACTGGCATTTGGTTGATGGTGACAATGCACATGCAACCTTGAGTCTTCAAGGCTTTTGAGGAAAACAGTCCTCACCACCACATTTGATCATGTTTACATCGCCTGTGTCCTTGAATTACTCTTTCCCATGTTAGTCTCTTTGTTTGACTTTCATTAGGTTGTGCTAGATAAGATTCATTTGGACCTTGAACTGTTTGGACCCCATTGAAGTCCATTACATGGAGAAAAATCCTGGAATGTTTTCATCAAAAACCTTAATTTCTTTTTGACTGAAGAAAAGAAAGACATGGACATCTTGGATGACATGAGGGTGAGTAAATTATCAGCAAAAGTTTTTTTAAAAGTGAACATCTCCTTTAACTCTGTTTAGTAATTCACTCTGTAAATTAACCAATTTCAGAAAGAGCCAGAGATCATACGGCCTGACTTCACCCCTTGTGATCCAGTGTGACATATCTTAACCTTGTGACTCCGAGTCCCGGGTTGAGTCGGACCAGTCTCCTGTCTGGTGTGAGAGCTCACAGGAGGGAAATAAGGTGACTGTGCTAATTCTAATTACATTTACACTAAAAGCAACTTGGTGCAAATTTCTCTCATTTCATTTCCTTGCTTCATGGACGGGCCTCAGAATAGGGTGGAATCAGGTCCCTGAATGAGGATTCAGATGTTGAGATTGTGTGATGTCGATGTTGTCAAACACATCTGGGGATTAAGGGCGGATTAAGTGCATTCCAGAAAACAATGACCAAAGTGATTGTCCTCAATCACGATCGGTTAAAACCCCATCTGCTGAGTGCTGACCTGTTAAAGTTCACTTTAAAAAAAACTTTTGCTGATAATTTACTCACCCCCATGTCATCCAAGATGTCCATGTCTTTCTTTCTTTCAGTCGAAAAGAAATTAAGGTTTTTGATGAAAACATTCCAGGATTTTCTCCATATAATGGACTTCAATGGGAACCAAACGGTTCAAGGTCCAAAAGACAGTTTTAGTGCAAACTGTTCGAAGGGCTTTAAATGACACTAGATGATGAATAAGGGTCTTATCAAGCGAAATGATTGCTCATTTAAAAAAAATAAAGTTTAAGTTTTATAAGCTCAAATGGTCGCCTTGCTCTGTTCTGTGCTGCACGTTCGTGACTCTCCAGTTCAAACTCGTTCATCAAAATAAACGAATATTTTCCTGAGTGAATACGTTCATTTATGTTCATTGAATGAACCAAATGACATGAAAAAAGATTCATTTTTTTGAACGATTTCGAACAGGAGAGTCACAAACACGCATCACAGAACAGAGCAGCGTGAGCATTTGAGCTTATAAAACTTCAACTTTTTTTAAATGAGTTAATTTCACTTGATAAGACCCTTATTCATCGTCTGAAATCATTTTAAAGCCCTTTAAACAGTTTGCACTGAAACTGTCTTTTGGACCTTGAACCGTTTGGTTCCCATTGAAGTCCATTATATGGAGAAAAATCCTGTAATGTTTTCATCAAAAACCTTAATTTCTTTTCGACTGAAGAAAGAAAGACATGGGCATCTTGGATGACATGGGGTGAGTAAATTATCAGCAAAAGTTTTTTTAAAGTGAACTACTCCTTTAATACATCACATGCACCTCACAACCTCTTTCTACCTCCATTTTATTGATCTCTTTATCTTGTCAGATTGAATAAAGTCAGTAAGAGAGTGTAAAAAACAGTTTATTTTCTTAAGGCGGGTTATTATTTGATCTTGCAAATGAAAATAGAAATAACTCTCTATACACAAAGGATTAGGGTTACAAATGGTGAAACCAAACCCATGCATGCTTCATTTACAGAGCCATTTGAGTAATATCTGTTATTTCCAGGCTCTGTGAGGGGCGGTGTGTGAAATTCGGGCTAGCGGTAAATCTGCAGCGGGGGACATCCATTGCCTGGAACTCAATTTTGAGTGGGGCAGAGGTCGCAAAAATGGCCCCACTTTCCCTTAATACCACTTACTCTTATCATCACTCTCCAACTAACAGCAAACATGTCTGAGGTCACAAAACCAACCGTGTAGACATTATGCTCTTGAAATCTAGATGTGTTATTTGTAATCTACAGTTCCGTATTTCTCCTAGAAAGCAATCCGATTAAATAGAGAGCAAATTGAGATGTTACAGTAAACCTTCATGATTTAAAACAAGCACTTGACTGTGTTTGTGTATTTAACATCTGAAAGTGAGTGTTGGTATCAGAAAGCAGATATTGCAACATGTGTTTGTCTTTGTGCGAATGTGCATGTGTCTTCGTATCATTTTGTTTTGTTTATTGCATATGTTGGAGTATAAGGTCGTGGGATCATTCCAGGTTTCTTCGACTGAGTTTATTTTTCCTCGGCTACCGCTGATAAAACGCAGCTGTCCAAATGTGTCTCATGAGTGGTGGGCGACCGTGAGAGGGCCGAACGAGCCAGCCTTGCACAGCCATCTGCAGGCCAACGGATAACAGGTCTGTCCTCACCCAACCCTGGGTAAGAAACAGCCCAGGTCACGGTGACTTCTAGACTTCTGGGTTATGGAACGGTAAATTGATAATTTTGTTATAGAGAAACCTGTAAATTAAGCATGCGTTTGATGTGGTGCTCTGTCCTCAGTTCCCTTTTCCTGGGATGTAGCTTTCTTAGGCCAAAGAAATGCCTACAGCAAGAACACACACAATAGTCATTGTAAGCGTGTGGTCTAGTTGAACATACTTAAGTGATGGTTCACCCAAAAATGAAAATTGATTCTAAACCTTATGACGTTTATTTATTTTTTTTTTACGAATGTCTCAGTGTTTTTTATTGTACCATGCAGTATTGACTTATTGACTTAGTCCAATGTTGTTTTGGACCCCATTGACTTTTAATGTATGGATAAAAACATTCTTCAAAATATGCAGAAGAAAGTAAGTCATGCATGTAAATAGTTTAAAGGGTAAATAGCTAATGCAAATGCTAATAGAAATAGCTAATGCTATTTCATGCATTATTACACTGTTAAGTTGAACTCTCATGCTAAACATGGCCAAAGTTTAAAAAAAATGAGTTGGACGTATGATGTATTATTTTACGTTAAAACCAGTTTATGCTATTATCCTCTCTATAGCATACCTTGGGGCAGTACAGTAGTAAGAATACATCACATACTTGTGTTTAGGGTCTAAAAATGGTATACACACTCTAAAGCTGCATCCCATTTCGCATACGATCCGTCCTAGATGGTGTTCGAAAATATAATTAGTACGTCCCAAATTGTAGTATGTTGAAATGAGTGTTTGGAAGATACCCGGATGGTCTACTATTTCCAGTCAGAATCCGAAGTGTGGATCGATGCACACTTGCTGTGTCCAAAATCACCAACTATTCACTATAGTGGACTATATAGTGAGCTCACCATTTTGTAGTGCTGTCCGAATGTATAGTGATTCTCATTATACTCAATGTATCCCAGAATGCATTTTGAAAAGTAGTGTACAACCGATGGTCACTAACCCAAGCCCTACATACTGTACCATCATGCATTACGCAGATCGTAAAAATAAGTTATAATCATGTGTGGAGTCAGCGCATTATAACAAAAACAGCCAGAAATTGCTTTTAGTTTTTAAATTTTGGAGAAATAAGCTCAATATAATGTAATATATTTATTTAAAAAAAAATCTATTTAGCCCAGAGTCGGCTCGGAACCGGCACACAGCTGACAGATGATGTAATCAACGCCGAGAGGACGATCGAGTAGTGTCCGAAAGTGGTGTTTCTATTATGCTGGTGAGCTCACTATATAGTGCTCTACTCCCTACCCCTTACATAGGGGGTAGGAGTAGTTGAGTGGAGATTTCGGACACAGCAACTGTCTCTGAACGCTAATATTGCCTCAATCCATCGTTGGACGAAGATCGGTTAGAACTACAAAAACAAGTAAAAGGTGTTAAGAAACTACAGACATGGAGGACGTCGAAGTCCGCGGTTATGTTAAGAGGTTTGAGAAAGGGGTTTGAGTGAGTAATTATCCGTATCTAACCTGACGATAATGTATTTATTCAGTGTTGTCCACATTATATTGCGTCTGCAGTAGCATTGTGAACTTGTGTAATGTTACGTTTAGCCATTAGCTACCTTTTAAATGGCTCATTATATTCAAATACCAAACACGCGAGGAGAGTATCCGCATGAAAGACCCACGCCTGGCAGATCAACGTCCTCTCCGAAAAGAAAACGGTAGGAAATCAAGATTGAATGGAGGATTTTAACTGTGACAGGATGATTGACAGGTCGGTTTACGATGACAGGATGCACGCAGCACGCGACAGATGTCCGTTAAAGATGACGCAGTATGTCCCAATTTAAGCTTGCCTACTCTTTCACTACACACTCAAAAGTATGTATTTTTACTTAACAGAAAGAGGACATACTTTCAGGCGTAGTATTAGTAAGCGAATTGGGACGGAGGGTAAAAAAATGCTGTGTTTGTTTAACCCAATTTTGTGTCAAATATGGACAAACCCAAACGTGTGGTCAAAAATTTAACCCAAAGGCTGGGTTCGTCCATATTTGACCCAAATTTGGGTTAAAACAACCCAGCATTTATTAAAGGTGCATGGAAGAAATAACTTTTCAGTTTGGTCTTGCTCAAATGAACTTGTGGTTTGTGAGGGAGTGGATCTTGAAAAATGTGATCTTTCCCCCATTCCTTTGAAAAGATCATTTCGCTCAGTTCGAACTGTACAGTCTCTCTCAACTAACACTTTCATGTATTGTTGAAGTTATTCTTGGTCAGACATCGAGGGCCAGCATTTCCTCTGGGTCCTTTCTTTTTTTAGAATATCACATGCAAGCCTGATATGTAGGTCGAATCAGAAAACTATTATTCCTTTAGCTAGTCAGAGCGGCCTTCATTCTCTCCCAACTAGATCAGTTCATAGACACCCCTGAGACTAGCTAAGAATGAGGGTCAGAAACAATCTCAAAAATAAACGGCCGCTTCCCTAAAAGTGTCAGTATTTTTAGAGCTAGAGGTTAAACCCTTGATTAAAGAAAGAATGGGAGCCTATAAAATATGATGATTTTTTTTACTGCGTGAAGAAAAATATTTTGCAATAATGTATCTACTTACTTTGATGTAGTATATTATGTTCATACTGAATTGGGTTTATGTGGTATCTTGGTATATTTATACTTTCAAGACCCTTTCTCGCTTAGCCGCTCTCATTCACTTTGTACAGACATACTGTAGCTCTGAAATCAAAGACTAAAATAGAGCGTCCATTGATTGCTGAGTAGGATCTCTGTCTACTGGCTCTCTTGTGTAAATGGAGCCTTCAATCAATAAGAAAGCATGAGATCAGCACTCACTGGATTTCCGAATTGAAACAACCTCATCAGGTGACAAGTATTCCTCCTAAACCATCTAAAAAAAGCTGAACTCAAATCAACTGGATAGATGCAGATTGTAGAGGCTCACACATCCAGTTTGGAGTGTTTTTCTGCTTCTTCTAAAGACATGTTCTCTTTTATAGACTGTAAGCCAGTGTAAAGCCAATGGTGATGTTAGTTGATGATGCTTATGAGTGTCAAGATAGCGTTTCTCACGCAAGAAAGAGGCATTTTATTGCCATCTGTCTGAAATTGAATGCATTGCTGATGGCCTTTTGAACTTTGATGGTACTTTTTAAGCTGTTATTGTTGCCGCATTCATGTTTTCAGTTAACCTCTGGAGGTCAAATGCCAAAGTTGAAGTTTATCTGTGGTCACTTTCTGCATATTGTCAGTAATTAGCATTTTGTTTTGTTTTTTTCCCCTAGGACAGAGTGATGATGAATTCAAACTCACCAGGTAGGCACACCTTTACTCCTATTACCGATTCCATTCCTGTTCCTATTGTTATTCTTATACAGATTCCAGGTGTGTTTAGAATTCTACTTCCCTTTCATTTTGAATTTTCCTGCTTCAGTTTCATAGACTTTATACCACCAACAAGGCTCAAAATACTAACATGACATATTGAGGGTTCCTACATGCACATTGATCGTGGTTCAACTTTATCAAGACTGTTTTTATTTCTTGTTATTACTGTTTTTTTACTGTCTTTATAAAGTATCTTCTTATTAAACTGTCTATACACTTACAAAGTTCATGCTTCATTTTGCATGTATGGACCCTCATTATGTTATTGTGTTAGTGTGGGGCTATATTGAGCCTTGTTAGTGGTATTAACCAGCGATTTCCTCTTTACTTATAATACGCCCCCATATACTAGCATTATACGCTAAACAGTTTTCAGAGATAAAACTCTCTAAAAACTGTAGGGACCCCTCATTATGTTATTGTGTAAGTGTGGGGATATTTTGAGCTTTGTTAGTGGTATAAACCAAGCGATTTCTTTTTACTTATTATATGCCCCCATATACTAGTGTTATACGCTAAACAGTTTTTAGACATAAACTCTTTACATTCGATTATCATGAAAACAAATCTCAGAGAACGGTTGACTAGATAACGATGTTTTATTAGACCAAAGGTTCATTTTTCGCCGGAGTTCCTCCTTTAAGTTGTTTTTCGTTGATTTCTCTATTCCAATTCTTTTAATTGTTTCTGCTCCTATTTCCATTCCTCTTTCCATTTATCTTTTTCCCTTCCGTTTGTTTCACATTTGTTTCTGTTTTAATTCCTGTTCTTGTTTCCGTTTCTATTTTCATTTCCTTTCCTGTTTCCACTAAAGCTTTTTTTTTTTTATCCATTCCAATTTCTGTTCCCAATTCCACTCCTATTGACATACCTGTTTCTATTAACAATTTTTAATTGCATATTTTCATTCCCACACACTTACAAGTCATGGAATGTCTCTTCACCGGCATCTATTTCAATCCATGACAGTAAAATAGGATTTCTGGGAATGAGTTCTCAGGTCTTTCCAGTATGTCAAAGCTTAGCTTTCCAAAATAATGACAGGCTGTTTTCACTTTATGCCACACACGCTGGTTTAAAAAAATCACTTTTACAAAAGAATCAACCACACCACAGAAACCACACAGAGAGGCCTTAAATGAACAGATGATAATGAGAAGAAATGAGAGACATGTTTTCGATGGCTGTTTCTCCCTGGCTCTATCTCTCTAATGAAGTCTAATTTCCATGAGTTTGCGGTTGCAGAAGGTTTTGTGATGTAGTTGTGAAATAGTTTTTTGTTTCCGTGCTTCCGTGACCTCTGGAAACGTGAGCTAGAAAGTCTGGAGAAGGAAATGATAGTTCATGATGTTTTTTAAATGGATCTCTGTGTTTTTATTTAAAATATTTGAGGCTTTGTTATAGATTATTTAAGGTGGTTTGATAGCTACGTAGAGACATGTAACATTGTCAGCAAAATGATTGTAAAGCCAATTGGCAAATGTTTTTGTCTATTATACAGAAAACGGTCTTTGCAGGAGGATTTGAAACTGTTGTGATTGACAGTGTCAGGCGTCGGGCTCGAGTGATTTAGTGTCGGACCAGCTTCAGTGTGTTTATAAAGGACTCGGGTTTACCTTGGACTCCCAGTGAAACTGGACCATTATCAGGAGTCACGTCACGTTACTGTTATTGAGCAGCCTTGGGGAAGTGTGTGGATGTGTGTAATGGGCCCCTGGAGGGCCCCCTGAGGTCAAAGGTCATGCCACTCTAGGCCTTGAAATGGCCTCTCGCATAACCTCACTGGCGACGAGCACTGCGTGTGTTTGAGAGTGTGTCGAATGCTTATATATTTGACCGTCAGTACCCAGCAAGCAATTTTGCGTTTTAAAAGTCTAATAGTCCAAACACAGCCCTGACGTCTCAGGTGGAAAAAAAGGCAACATTTCGGCTATAATAGACGTCTAATCATAGCCCAAGGATAGACAGAGCCATCAATTTGATTACATGTTAAAATAAAACCAAACACCTTGTAATCACTGTTGACTTTGCTTACATGATGGAATATCATAAGTTATTTAGGCAAAAACTACCAAATTCAAGGTCATTTTGCGACAGAAGTGACTAAAGAACTCATAGCCGGACTATATTGGGTCTCATAACCTAGATGGTGAAATAACGGATATTGCTTGTTGGGGTAAGCGGCTAGATTGTGTGTTTATAGGAATCTGGTAGGAATGTGTATATCTCTAGCTCACATCATTGATTTGTTTGTGTTTGTTGTGTGATGGATGATGTTTTAGCTAACACACTTACTCTTAACTTTGACAGCTGATAAGCTACTGTTTGTGCCAAACACTCCAGAGACATTTTAGAAAACACACTAGTTTTTCTCCAAAGCCGAAGTTGCGTATACAGTTTCATAGGCACACCACTGACGGCCGTTATGAACGGTATTCAGCAGAATTATTATATGCTGGCTGCTAGCACACTGTAGCCTTGACAAAACAAACTTTTTAAGGAAGCACTGCAGTTAAACTTTGCAGATCCCAGAAAAAATTTAACCACAACTATTCACCATACTGTACTAATACTGTGTTTGACCCCCTTTCGCCTTCAGAACTGCCTTAATTCTATGTGGCATTGATTCAACAAGGTGCTGAAAGCATTTAGAAATGTTGGCCCATATTGATAGGATACCATCTTGCAGTTGATGGAGATTTGTGGGATGCACATCCAGGGTATGAAGCTCCCGTTCCACCACATCCCAAAGATGCTCTATTGGGTTGAGATCTGGTGACTGTGGGGCCATTTTAGTACAGTGAACTCATTGTCATGTTCAAGAAACCAATTTGAAATGATGGAAGTAGCCATCAGAGGATGGGGACATGGTGGCCATAAAGGGATGGACATGGTCAGAAACAATGCTCAGGTAGGCTGTGGCATTTAAATGATGCCCAATTGGCACTAAGGGGCCTAAAGTGTGCCAAGAAAACATCCTCCACACCATTACACCACCACCACCAGCCTGCACAGTGGTAACAAGGCATGATGGATCCATGTTCTCATTCTGTTTACGCCAAATTCTGACTCTACCATCTGAATGTCTCAACAGAAATCGAGAGACTCATCAGACCAGGCAACATTTTTCCAGTCTTCAACTGTCCAATTTTGGTGAACCCTAGAAACCCTAGAAATGGTTGTGCGTGAAAATCCCAGTAACTGAGCAGATTGTGAAATACTCAGACCGGCCCGTCTGGCACCAACAACCATGCCATGCTCAAAATTGCTTAAATCACCTTTCTTTCCCATTCTGACATTCAGTTTGGAGTTCAGGAGATTGTCTTGACCAGGACCACACCCCTAAATACATTGAAGCAACTGCCATGTGATTGGTTGATTAGATAATTGCATTAATGAGAAACTGAACAGGTGTTCCTAATAATCCTTTAGGTGAGTGTATTTATAGTATATTTTGCATCACTAATAAATAGTTTTACAAGGTTCTGTTTAGGGTGGGATGCTTGGTGCTTTAGAAGATGGCAGTTTATAGACAGCAAAGCGGATCAATAAACGTATATGCACTCTGGGATTTCTCTAAATAAATGCTCTTTTAATCTTATGCTCAGTCCTGTACTGTGCAAACTACAGCAAGAATTTGTACAATCAAGATTCATATTTACTGCTGTCTTATGTGTGTGTTTTGCATAGAAGGTCATTCCGCCCCAGATCCTCTCTGTCCCGTGTTTCAGAAACCAGCAGAGAACATGTTCTCCACTCCCTCAGAGATAAATTTAGCCCCTGCCTGCTGTAGTGTGGAGCAGATGCACTGCTGTGTGTTTGAGAGAATCTGTGTTGTTACAGAGAAGGGAGAGCATTTGATCTCCTCTTGGTCTTTAGGTTGATGGTTACTGGACGTCAGGTGTTCTGACTGGTCTGTGCTGGTCCAGGAACCAGCTTCTAAATGCTTTGTGGCGCCATTGATTTTTCCATTCTGTGCTATAATAAAAGTAGTAAACCACTCCGATTTACGGGGAATATTCCATGGTTACGTGCTAGCTATTGTTAGGCATGACACAGAGCATAATGTCTAACCATGGTAAAATCCTTGCAACGAATGGCCTTAAAGGAGTAGTTCACTTTTAAAAAAACTTTTGCTGATAATTTACTCACCCCCATGTCATCCAAGATGTCCATGTGTTTCTTTCTTCAGTCGAAAAGAAATTAAGGTTTTTGATGAAAACATTACAGGATTTTCTCCATATAATGGACTTCATTGGGAACCAAGGTCCAAATGACAGTTTCATTTATGTGCGCTTGTGACTCTCCTGTTCGAACTCATTCATCAAAATGAACAAATCTTTTTCCGAGTCAATTCGTTCATTTCTTTCGTTGAATGAACAAAATGACATGAAAAAAGATTCAAAATGAACAAATCTTTTTTTCGAGTCAATTTGTTCATTTTGTTCGTTGATCTAACCAAATGACATGAGAAAGATTAAAAATGAACAAATATTTTTCCAAGTCAATTTGTTCATTTTATTCGTTGAATGAACCAAATGACATGAAAAAAGATTGGTTCATTTTTAATGAACGAGTTTCGAATAGGAGATTAACGAACGTGCATCACAGAACAGAGAAAGGGGACCATTTGAGCTTATAAAACTTAAACTTTGTTGTTATTTATTTATTAAATGAGCGATCGTTTGGCTTGATAAGACCCTCATTCATCGTCTGGAATCGTTTAAAGCCCTTTAAACAGTTTGCAGCTACACTGGAACTGTCTTTTGGACCTTGAACCGTTTGGTTCCCAATAAAGTGCATTACATGGAGAAAAATCCTGGAATATTTTCATCAAAATCCTTAATTTCTTTTCAACTGAAGAAAGAATGACATGGACATCTTGGATGACATGGGGGTGAGTAAATTATCAGCAAAAGTTTTTTAAAAGTGAACTACTCCTTTAAATGCTTAGTTCATTTTGTAAAACAGTAGTGGTTTGCAAAAATATCTTCAACTGACATACCCTCTCCCCGCTTCTGTTCAGACGGGATGCATTTGCCATTTTTGACAGTAGATGCTGTAAGTAGTTGGATTAATATGGTACAGTTTTAAGTCTGATGTTTATAAATGGCAGTTCCTGGACATGAGGCGAGATTATCTCAGTGCAACCACTGTTGCTACCCCCACTCTTTCATGAGCCCAAAACAGATGTTGATGTTTTCTTCTGTGACAGATTGTATTTTCAGCGTTTGTAAAACATGCACGGCATTACGATTTGAACTAAGATGGAATGAAGATTTGTTGGGACAGGTGGATAAAATGTTTCATAACTTATCTTAATACCTCGTTTGGGCCTGTAAAATGTATAAATACATTTAGTCAATAAAGTAATTGTTAAAAATTTATTTAAACAATGATTTTCTGTACCGTTCATTTTAAATTAGTCACATTGAATTTTCAAAATTGCTACATTTAAATTTTAGTGTTATTCATTCCAATTTTTATTCAAAGACCCCCTGTGGTAAAAATCAAGTTTTTATGTTTATATACGTCTATGTGATGTTTTCACCACATCAAAAATTAGTTTTAAGGGATTAAATTACTGACTATAGGGGGACTTTAACTAACTCTTTTGGAACACTGCATCATGCACAAGATGCTGCAAAAGACATATGTGAGCAAAACGGTTAAACACGTCCGAGTGCATAATTACATTGAAAATCAATGGAAAAGTAGCAGAGTGGAATGGAAACACGTTCTGTGTGAATGACCCCTGTGTCATGCAGAATTTCCCACTGTCTTCTCTTCTTCCTGCCCTCGGGTTTACCTGCGCCGTGGCTGCAGATTGTTTTTTATTCTGCATTCAAAGCCAGCTGTAGGATTTTACCTCCATCACATCTCACCCTGAGAATTAATATTCTGTAATGTTGTATTATCTTTAGAGATGCTTAAGCGCTTACAGACCACATTGATCTCAAAATTTCAATTTCATCTGGACTGATCTAATCCACTCACTGTGACGTCCCCATGACCTACTAAACACACCCTCATTGTGTGCCTTGTGTATGTAGTAGTGCACATTTGACTCTGTCATTCCTTTCACATCTCACAGGATAGGGAAAATGTTTTTTACAAGTGTCTACTAGCTTGTTTTCCATTCCCTTGGGCTATAATGTTTTACCAAGCGTGTGTGTGTGTGTGACTGCATGCTTTTTGGTTGGTGGGTGTTTGGTGGCGTGCATCTGTTTGATGCGTGCACATTAATATTACCAGTAATTGCATTCAGCCTCTTTGTCAATTATGTATTTTATTAAAATCCAATCAATCAGATCTCTAATGGCATTGTAAAGTTCAATACGGTTAGGCTGGTTTCTTAAAGGTCCCCTGACATGGGGTTATTTTATTAATTTATAATGTTTCCTGGGTTGCCCTTATAATGTTAGTATGTTTTTTAGATTAAAAATAGTCATAATTTATAAATAAAAGGAATTTTTCCTAGCCTGATTTTAGCCTCTGATGTTGAAGGGGCGTGTCTTCTGTGGGATTCAGTGGAACCGCCCTCTGCTGTGATTGGCTGACATGCTTGCATATGAAATAGCTATGTATTACATGTGAAACTCCTTTGAATACTTTTACCACAGCTATTATACGTTTTTACTATTACAGCTATCGAGATTAACAAATCGTGAGCAGTTTTTAAAGTATTTAGATCTATTCCCATCACATTAAATGTTGCCGTGATGAGCATTGAGCAGCAGATGACAGTGTGTTGATCGCGAGAATTGAAGATCTTATCATTGTAACACAGTTTCTGCTCTCTCTAATGCTTTCACCAATGCAAACACAATCATGTTCATACAGTTAGAGCTTCGTTGTGCAGTGGAACAGGCGTCATTGATTTCATAACGAGTTGTCCAGACAAGCTCGCGCTGTGTGGAAAGATTGCTCTTTGATGCTTCCTGTATAATTTGTTCACAATTTAAATAAGATCATTTTCATCCTTTAAAAGAAACGATGTGAAGTTGATACTTTAGTCACTGGCTTGACTTACTGATGCATAAACAGTATTAAACAATTTTGAGAGAAAGATTACCTGTCTGAACTTGAACAATTAGGCTACACATCAGAAATTGTTGCTTGGTAGCTCGATCGATTTATTTTCGGACGTTCATCGCATTCTGTGGGCGGGCACAGCAGAGAAAGGGGAGGTAACCTAAGACTCATACAGAGGAGAGTCAAGATCAGCCCTTCATTTTCTCAAAGGCAGAGAGAGATAGCCAAAGCTCGGTTTACACCAATTGAAATTTCTAGCCACTGGGGGAACATATACAGGCTAGGGGAACTCTATTAATGTTAAAAAAACATTGGAAAGTGAAATTTCATGTCAGGAGACCTTTAATGCACTATTAGTGATATTTGTGCTCATTTTCACTGCACACATGCCCATGTTGTTAGGGTTATCCTTCACTGTTTGCCCTTTTCTATTAGTGAGTCATGTGTGTCTGCATATATGGAGCTTGAAAGTGACAGTGCATAGCTGTTGGGTCAGCAATGTGTGTGTGTGTGTGTCATGATGAGTTATGTCAGCATTCAGCAGCTGGTACAGTAGAACTGCATAGAAATACAAACCCAGCACATCAAAAAAAAAAAACAAAGCCAAGATTTTTTTTTAAATCCCTGTATTAAATTCAGATTTATATTAAATATATTGAAAAACTGTCACCCAGACGATGTTTATATTTTGCATTAAGAAGATATTTCTGGTTTTATACTTATATTTGATTATATACCTGTATCCCCGCCCCAGACTATCACATATGGGAAACTTGACTGATTCTTTAATGCTGTTTTTTTTATAGTTTTTGAAGCTTCTCCTTTTGTTTTTACTAAAATGGCTACTGTGATGCCCGTTTGCATTTTTATTGCATATAATTCTCTGAATTTCCAATCGCACATTAATATTTGACATCCAAGTTTCAACTATACTGTAGATTGTTCAGAAATTCACTGTAAAAATGAATATCGCTTTAGCTAATCAAAAAAATTGTGGCAACAGATTACAAGCAATATTATTAATTACATTTAACAAATTAGAATTGAGTAATAATTAATCAAATTAATTCCTTAAAAGTTAACCATTTAAAATGAGCAAAACTTACAACAACCAAAAAAAAAACATAAGTTGAAGTCACCATTATGGTGATCGGTTATGTTTTAAAATGACGGTTTTCTCCTTCAGTGATTCTGCTTGTTAACATCAGGTGTCTTCAATGTTGGCAATATAAAATAAAGAGTTCTCAATTAATCTTTGACGTCTGTCTGTTAGTGAGATATTTTTGTTACATTTTTTGGTGTAACACTTTTTAATGTTAGGAATAATTTAATTATTACTGGATTCTAATTTATTAAATGTAATTAATTATACTGTTTGTAATCTGTTGCCACAATTATATTGATTAGAAAAAGCATATTAATTTTTACAGTGAATGACAGACCAGTCGCTATATCATTTAAAAAAACTTTTCCAACTAGACATCAAAGAGCTTTTCTTTATAAAGATAAGTTCCTTATTGCATTGCTAAAAGCATTTTGGCATGGATTTTACATTCACTGGATTTTCTCTGATAATCTGCAATAATAATAAATTAATGCTCTTTGACATTTTCTCAAAAATGTCACTGTCCTCCTAAATTCATAGACCAATGCAGAATCCAAAACATCACAAATAGTGTCTTTGTGTATTTCAACGTGAAAGCTTATTTGTAGAGTATATGTGAGCTTTATAAAACACATACATCTGTGTAAACAGCAATTCGTTCAATGTTTATGAGAAATGTACGCTCACAGAGAGATAGACGCGCATTCGCTAGTGTCAGGCTGGAGGGATTATGTGTATCGCACATGAGGACGGACATGCATCTGCGTCTTCTGATTAGACACAGCCTGACAGGACAGAACCTGACAGAACACAGAGTGATATTTCCAAAGTCTCTGGCACTTCAGGCATGTGTTCTCCTGGGAAAACTCACTGAGGCTAATCTGAGGACAGGCAGGGGACATGCATGTTATGTATAAATATAAGTGTAGAAAGGTGCATGTCTGCATGCGTGTGGAAACGCTTGCGTAAGTCCAATTAGACTCATCTTGTGTGGTATTTATCTGATTAAAAAAATAATGCTCAGTAAAAAGAGTTGTGTGGAATTGCATGTTTTGCAGGCAGTAAAAAGGAAAGCTCTTGGCTCAGCAGTTAACAGCGCATCGCATTTAAAACCGCACGTTGTTATTACAGCAAAGCACTGTAGAGATTCTCTAGCGTAAAACTGTTGGATGTTTGTAATATCTGGAGAGACCTTTGAGAGTCTCAGAGATTCCACTCCAGAAGGATGTCAATTTAGTTTGCTTCTAAACGAAGGTCGCTTAATTAGCCTGCTGTGCAAGTGTTGAGTGTGTTTAATTGGACTGCTAATTCAGCACTCTGAGCTTTGGCAGAAAGCCGACTCTGTTCCTACAACAAACCGCACACACAACCATCAACCCTCCCATGGAAGTGTTGGCATCGGGCGTGTTTCCCAGTCGACTGTGGCACTCACGCTTGCCCACTTGGGTGGCAACAAGATTCCGGCCCCGACTCGAGTTGTTTCAAGCTCTTTCTATACTCAAGTACTGTATTTGTTCTGGTTAGTTTTGTTTTTGTTGTTGCATGTCATGCCTTAAATGTGCCTTTTTATTTATAATATTAATTTATAATTTTTTACTAATTTTCAATAAAAACAACGCTAGTCTATTATCTGATATAAATAAAAATAAATAATACATTTTAATTATTTAATATCTTTGTTTTAGGGCTGGGAAACAATTAATTGCGATTAATCGTATCCAAAATAAAAGTTTGTGCTTACTTAATATATGTGTGTATAATTATTTTGTATATATAAATACACACACATGCGTGTATATATTTAAGAAATAGTTGCATGTATATACTGTATATATATTTATACTAAATGGCTGTCAAATGATTAATCGCGATTAATCGCATCCAAAATAAAAGTTTGTGTTTGCATAATATATGTGAGTGCACTGTGTATAATTATTTTGTATATATATAAATACACAGACATGCATATATATGTATATTTAAGAAAAAATATTATTTATATATAAAATATTTATATATAATATAAATTATATATGATTCTTTATACAGTATATACATGAAAATATTTCTTAAATATATACAGGCATATGTGTGTATTGATATATATACAAAATAATTATACACAGTGCACCCACATATATTATGTAAACACAAACTTATTTTGGATGCAATTAATCGCGATTAATCATTTGACAGCCCTAATTTCTACATAATTTATATTAAATATAAATATTAATATTTTATATAATTTTATACTCAATTTTTCTTAAATATATATATACATGTGTGTGAATTTTTATATATAAAATAATTATACACAGCACACACACACATATTATGTAAACACAAACTTTTATTTTGGATGCTATTAATCATTGCCCAGCCTGTGTGTGTGTATGCTGTGTGTATATTATGATATTTTTTGGTATATTATGATATTTTTTGTCAAATAGAAAGGCTGGACTGGACTTGACTTTTAAACCTTTAGTTTTGTGGTTTAAGTTTAATCATAAAGTGGCCAATAGTGCAGTAAGCCCTATGTTATGGTCCATGCAAAGGCACTGATTTTATTTCTTACCAGAAATCTACAAGTTTACACACACACATACACTTTCTCTGCCTTTGCCCCCTTGCTGAGTGTTTTGTTGTTGCTGCTGCGTTTGTGGTTGTGGTCTGTGCTAGACTGTCTGTCTATTTATAGTTCAGACATCAGTAAATCCACCTCAGAAATGCAACTCTAGCTTAAACATCCTCTTTACCTCATAGTCTAATAAAAGCTTAAATGGGCTCTCTGTAATATTCTCTGAATGGAGCCTGTGTACATTTATCTATGTGTGTGTGTTTGTGTCCGGATTTTAAATGAGGTCTTTGTAATGCACGGTGTACATTTATCTTCATTTGTGTAAGAGGATGCTGTGGTCTGGGAATGAAATGATCACTGTAGACAAGAAAAAGAAAAGGACAAAAATCTGTAATATCTTAATGTCATTACACCCTTAAAACAAGATTTACTACATATTTTATAAAGTGATTTGCACAAAAAAATTCAAAAAAAAATCTCTAATGCATTATTAATCACTTTTTAAGAATGTTTAGATATTTAATTGGAAACAGGACAAACATCCTGATTTAAAGGGATAGTTCACTTTTTTGGTATGTTTTAGCTTACCTAAAGGGCATCCAAGATCACAGCAACTTCCAAGTGATCTGAGGGCGGGAGCTTTGTGACTGTAGTAACAAGAGGTAAAAACGATATAAATACTGTTCGTTTTCTCACACAAACCGCTCGTTTCGTGTCTTAGGCCATCAATGTGTACTTACATTTACGAGTCATTAAATCATGTTTAATTTGGACTTCTCTGTGCATGATCTTTGAGGTGGTGACCATAGACCTCCATTATATGACTGACAGACAAGAACGGTTTGACCTAAAAATATAAAAATTGAAAATTCTGCGGAAACAAAGACACCTACATCTTGGATGCCCTTGAGGTAAGATAAAACATACCAAAAATGTATTTCAAAGTGAACTGTCCCTTTAAGAAATATTTTTTTGTTTTGTTCATTTCAACTGGCCATCACATGAGAAGCATCTAGTCTCTGGGCCTTCTGGCATCTGTGAGATCCTCCATGAGAGTTTTTGAGGGGCTGATTTGGTAGTAGATCCAGCAGGATATTCTGTCCCACTCGGCCTCAGGGGAAAGCAGTTGCTCTGGGTGGCCAACACAAACACTGGGTTCTGCAGGATAGTAGAAACTCTCACATACACAGTAAACAGATTTCCTCTGCGTCCATTAGTCATTGTTTCGCCCCTCCGCCTCAGTAATCCTAACCTCTATGATAATAATCTCACACCATTACATAAGTCTTTAGGAATCAATTTAAACAACTCCAGGGATAAAAACAATGCATTGGCATGTTTATGTTGTGGAAGAGAGATGTGAAGATGGGACGCTGTAGGCAGGGCAGGATTTGACCAAGGCTCCCAGACATCCTTTGACCCATTTTACAGAGACTTTGGCTCTCAGTTGAGGTGACCAATGCTGCTGATGAGACTGATGTCATTAGTGACTCATTGCTCATTGCTGATGCTTTTTTTTCGGTTTGTTTCTTATAATAATGGTTTAGCAAGTTGTTTGCAGTATTACGGAAGCGTACTTGAAAAAAATCGACTCTGTTTTTCTGAATTAATGAGTTAATTATCTCAGAATTCCAAGATAATTTTTCATGAAAAAATTCAGAAAAACAGAGCAAAAACATTTTTCCATGAAAAATTATTCTCATAATTCTGAGATAATTAATTTGTTAATTCAGAAAAACAGAGCAAAAACTTTTTTTCCATGAAATAATCTCAAATTGAAAAATTAACAATTCCATAAAATTTATGAGTTATTATTAAATTAACTCGTTAATTCAGAAAAACAGAGCAAAAACTTTTTTCCATGAAAAATTATCTCATAATTATGAGATAATGAACTTGTTAATTCAGAAAAACAGAGCAAAAACTATTTTCCATGTAAAAATTATCTCATAATTATGAGATAATGAACTTGTTAATTCAGACAACAGAGCAAAAACTTTTTTCCATGAAAATTATCTTATAATTCTGAGATAATTAACTCATTAATTCAGAAAAATAGAGCAAAACGTTTTTCCATTAAAAATTATCTCATAATTCTGAGATAATTAACTTGTTAATTCTGAAAACAGAGCAAAAACTCTTTTTCATGAAAAATTATCTCATAATTCTGAGATAATTAACTTGTTAATCCAGAAAAACTAACTTGTTAATCCAGAAAAACAGTAAATTTTTAAAAATTATCTCGTAATTCTGAGATAATTACCTTGTTAATCCAGAAAAACAGAGATCGAGTAGATTTTCTTTCTTCAAGTAAATGCAATACGCTTCCGTACAGTATAAAGGTGTCATAAATATAAATAAATAAAAAATGTCTTGTTCATCCGAATCTTTTAACTAACAGTAGCCTAAGCCAAACAAAATGTTGAACATGTTAAAGCATCAGAATATCATGTCCGGATGTCAATTTTGAGCATACCTCTATCCTTAAACCAGATTCTTTTTGACAAACTTTTCCTGATTTTCATCACCTCTGAGAATCTGGCCCCAAAACATTCCCCAAATGAAAAACAGCCACAAACCCACAAATAAGGTCAATGAAAACAGCACCATCTGGCAGACAGCTTCTTCCTAATCTTGAAGTCTCTCATTTTAAAACTGGTGACGGAAATGGTTCCAGAGCAACAGGGGGTCTACAGAAGTCTACAGCAGGGAAAAGTCAGTTTGAGGATACTGGGTATGTTTGGGATTAGTGGGAAGTTTGAGGATGACTTTTTTGGGTCAACTCTACAATGTATACAAGGTTACAGAAGAAAAAGGAGAAGGAAATAGTGTTGTATGAACTGGAAACATGAAGGGGATTTCCTTCTGAGATGGTGTTTTGAAGTGCAGAGAAGCCTCTGTACTGAAGGTTAGATCAGTGACCACGTCCATCTGACCTCGTGGCCCTGCATTCCTCCGTCGTCACTGAACGACCACAACCCTGTAATTATTTACCCACACTGATATCCACACACACACATGCTTTTCTCTCCACCACTGTCAATTTCAAGGGGCAGAAATTCAGTTTCAGATAGGAATCCACCCAATCTGGAATTTCACGTGAGGATGAAAGATTTGCTCCTGCTGATTTTGTAACAGGTTTAAGTTGGTCAGCACGCTGATCTTATGATTTTATCTTAAAGGGATACTCCACTTTTTTGGGAAATAGGCTTTTACCACTCCCCAGAGTTAAACAGTTGGGTTTTACCGTTTTCAAATGTATTCAGCTGATTTTTTGATATATAGAAGAATATCAGTAACCAGACAGTTTCTGGTCTTATCTGACTTCCATAGTATATTTTTTTCCTACTATGGAAGTCAATGAGACCAGAAACTGGTTACTGATATTCTTCTAAATATCAGAAAATCGGCTGAATACATTCAAAAGCGTAAAATCCAACTGTTTAACTCGGGAAGTGGTAAAAGCCTATTTCCAAAAAAATTGTTTTTTTTTTCACCGTTTTTTTCATGTTAACTATGTTATCTAAGACGAGTTGATGCATACCTCTGTCGTCTCAATCGCTCTGACGCGTTAAACACTTTGATCACACTTAACAAGCCAAGTTCATTCAATATGGGCCGAGCAGAGAAGTCGACCAAACACCTCCACATTTTCCCTATTTTAAATACAGTTACTCGAGCAGTGTAACTCGACCTAGGACGGTGACTAAAATAAAACGTTGTGCTTTCTAAGCTACTTAAAATGGATAACTATATTGTATGGCGGAATACCACAGCAAGTGTTTGGGAGCACTTCGATTCTGACGGATTTATATCTATATCTATCTACCCATATTGAATGAACTGGGCTAGTTAAGTGCGATCAAAGTGTTTCGCTGTGCGGAGCGATTGAGAAGACAGATATGCATCAACTCGTCTTAGTTAAGAAAATAACATAGTTTAATATGAAAAAATGGTGGAGTATCCCTTTAAGATTTTGCTGTGTTAAGGCCATTGCACATTCAAGTCCGAAAATTCGCATCCGGAAATTTTGCATGTAAAAAAAAAAAATTCGACCTCACGTTATGTCAATCACGCATGCACACCGCCTCAAAACTTCGCCCGTAAAAATAAAAAAAAACGGCTCGGGTTCGATTTTCTGCATTTTCGCATCCACAGCCAGCATTTTGAGAGTTTTTTTTTTGACAATTTCAGGATTGGAGGGATGCCAACGCAATATTTTTCTCTTCTCTTTTCAATAAGAGAGAGGGCAACAAAATCATCCTCACTGCTTGACAAATTCAATTTGTATTTTTGCAGTTTTTTTCCGCAAAGGTTTAATAAATACGCATCGGACTCTTATTCGTGACGAATTTTTAGGCTGACGAACATGAAAAAACGCATACAAAATTTCGTACTCAGTGTGCAATGGCCTTAAATCTTCAAAAAAAACAAAAAAAAAATTCAACGTTAAATTCATATTATGTGACCCAAGAGTTGACTCAAAGTGACTCCCTCTGACGCCCACCGGCCTCTAATATGAATATTCATTAGGGTCTCCTGAGGGCCCTCGGGACAGATGAGCAGTTAGCTGTGTGATAATTTTGCTCTTAATTTTTGCATGCCGTATACGTTTTTTTTAAAATGTACAGTATTTAATAATATCTATTTAGTTCAATACTTTAAATTGCTTCTTAATACCTTGTCGTTTATGATTATTAGAGGCTTTTATTAATTTTCTTTCCTTTTAAATGGCATAAAACATAAATCACCTCACTACAAATGTTAGATGTGCGAGACCTCAGAGGCGCTGAGACCCTTTCAGCGCCAGACTGGCTCCTGCGCCGCTGTTTTCTGGCTAGAGTTACTCCAGCGCTTTTATTTTGAGGTTTCAGTTGCGGTAACAATCTTTTCCCCTCGGTTTGTGTGTTGAGGAGGTTTAGGCTCTCAGTTACAGCGGCGTATCCGGTTTAACTGTGACCCACCCAGGATGAACTGGCTGCTTTACCCCTGCGTTCATGTCTTTCCCTTTCTCTCCACACCTCACTCCGGTCATGTCACCACTGTAACCTACTGACATAAATCTCCAACGCAAAACTTCCCTCTGAAACAACCCCTCTGAGAAGGAGCTGAGCCGGTGTAATGCCTGACACCCACAGACACTGGAATGTGTGTGTGTGTGCGCACTAAAGAAGGACAGGACTTATGAAATACATTGACTTCAGGTGAAACTGGATAGTTATGTGTAATAGTGTCCTGCAGAGTGACATTATATTAAATTAAATCATATTTCAGTCTTAGCAACCACAACACTTAACCCTAAATATGAATCTTTTGAATGCTATGCAAGAAATACAGCTTTGGGGCCAGTATTTTTTGTTTTAAGAAAATAATATTTTTATTTAGCAAGGACACCTTAAAGCTGCAGTCCGTAGCTTTTTTGGGGTTAAAAATGATCCAAAATACATATTTAAGAAAATACATAACCAGCCAGTGTTCAAAACTCTCTGCTTGCTGTAGCTTATTCAGAAGCGGCAAGCTTGTAACACTGTTTTTAATTCCAGTGGTACTGGTGGATTTCCGCGGAAGATTTGAGCATGTCTTTGCGTCATTATGTCACATCTGTACACACACATCTGTTCACATAAAGAAGAGTTTTGGGGGTGGAGATTTATAGCCTTTTCTCACAACACTTGATATAATTAAACTTAATAATTTAATGGTAGATCCAGAAAGGTTCAAACGACAATCACTAGTGACGACAGATTCACCCGCTGTAAAACGCAGAAGACTTCATTCAGACTTCGAAAATGGCTACAGAAAAAAAGAGACTGACACTGGACCCATGCGAAAACAATTTCCAGTGAACAATTTTCCAATTTTCCAGATTTTATTGTGAAAATTGTTTTGTTGGTCATACTTCCAAAAAGAATAATCTGTGATTGTGAATGCCAGTATCCACACCGGCGGTTACTGACAGCCTCACAGTCTCCTCAAACATTGTGTTCATCCACGCTGTGCCGTGTCGAGGGTGTCGATGTACATCTCGGCTAAAGTTGATAATTCCACGAATGACTGCAATTGCAGATTTCGAACAGAGATGGCGACAAAGTGGAAAAACTGCGTACTGCAGCTTTAAATTGATTTAGATTTTTTTATTTTAATTAAATATTGTTGTTTTTAACAAAAAAACGTTATATTCATCAAAGAAAAAAAATTGCATCACAGTTGCATCAACATTGATTATAATAAGACATGATTCTTGGTCACCATTCAGCATATTAACATGATTTTTGAAGGATCAAGAGTAATCACAAGAGCCAGCCATCACTAAATTACATGTTTAAAACGTATTAGACACTTAAAACAAATTACAACCCCCACAGTTTTTAACTGTACTTGTAGCTATTTGATCAAATTCATTTGTCATAAATGTTAGTTTGAATCAGACGAACTGTTTGAACTGTCAGAACCACTATTATTATATACATTAAAAAATATTAACTGACTACTATACATTTATTGTCATCTAACGTTACCCACTAACGTTACAAGAGATCCCAATGTCAATATTTCACCTAGAGGAGAGAGTGTGAGAGAGAGAGAGAGAGAGAGAGAGAGAGAGAGAGAGAGAGAGAGAGAGAGAGAGAGAGAGAGAGAGAGAGAGAGAGAGAGAGAGAGAGAGAGAGAGAGAGAGAGAGAGAGAGAGAGAGAGAGAGAGAGAGAGAGAGAGAGAGAGAGAGAGAGAGAGAGAGAGAGAGAGAGAGAGAGAGAGAGAGAGAGAGAGAGAGAGAGAGAGAGAGAGAGAGAGAGAGAGAGAGAGAGAGAGAGAGAGAGAGAGAGAGAGAGAGAGAGAGAGAGAGAGAGAGAGAGAGAGAGAGAGAGAGAGAGAGAGAGAGAGAGAGAGAGAGAGAGAGAGAGAGAGAGAGAGAGAGAGAGAGAGAGAGAGAGAGAGAGAGAGAGAGAGAGAGCGCACTGTAGTGTGTGTAGTGAGGGTACCACGCGCCTCTGCATTGCATTAGTGCTGGAAACGTCACACAGCTGTTCTCGCTGTCATGTTGCGCTGATTATAGACGCGGGAAAACCTCAGAGAGCATGAGACCCATCCGAGTGGATTCTGCCGCGTCCAATTTAGCCTCGTGCCCGAGCAAAATATAAACACGCTTCGCTGTTCTTTTGCTGCAAGGTGACGCAGCGCCGCGGATCAGTTGGAGTGACGACAACTGCGGCACCAGTCCGAGAGAGCCCGGCGCGCGCGCGCGAGCGAGCGGATAACGGTCCTCTCAGAGGAAACCCGGGCGCGGTGCTGATATGTGTCACCGTTCACAATGACAACGAGACGAAAGTCCAGCAAACTGCAGCTTCGGCGGTCAATCAGCGAGCAGCTGCGCGACTCCACGTCTAAAGCCTGGGATTTACTGTGGAGGAACATACGGGAGAAGCGACTGGCAGGTCAGTGACAGGACACGAATCAACTTTTATACATAAGCAATGCGTCGTCCACATAATCATTTGCCTACTGCTACATGGGCCTGGGGAAGGTCAAGTTTTATGTCACGGTCATTTTGTGCCGTCTTGACTGGGATGGATTTAATAAGCTTGCTTGTGAGTGACCAATTATTGTTCTGTCTATAAATAATGAAAATCTCTGCGCGCCGCCGGTCTGTTGTGCTCGTGAAGCTGCAGTCGCGCGCTGAAATGTCATTAGCTGATGTCTGCAGCCTCTCAACTCGATTAAATGCGCATTCCTGCACAAAAACCTTTCAGGACACTCGATCCATGTCACGTTTTTGTTTTAAACTAATTTTTAAATATTCTTTACACTCTAAAAAGTGGTATACTGTGGAGTAAAGGAATTTCAATGTCTCAGTTTGTTCTCATTTTCGACCGACATGTTAGTAGTTAGCCTATAAAATAGTTCTCATCAAGTTCAACATGTTTGTAGGCTACACTGCCTCACATTTTTAAGTAAAGTAAACTTAAATTACATTAAATTGACTTAAAAAGTAGTTGAATTGTGTAGCCTATGTCTATAACTTATTTATTTAAAAAGTTAAGAGTTAACTTATTTTAATGAGTTAAAGCAATATAAAAACATGTCTCAACTTATTGATCATATATTTTTTCAGTGTATATATATATATATATATATATATATATATATATATATATATATATCATTACAGCACAGCATAGTTTTCATAAATGTCTCTTTTTACAACATTATTGTTCTCCACATACTGAAATATCAACTGTATCAGCTGAATTAAACATTTAAAGAAATTTTCAATCTTTGAGGTAGAGTAGACTCAAAGATGAGTTTTGTAATGTCGTAGTTTTTATTATTTTTGGACCAAAATGTATTTTCGAATGCTTCAAAACATTGTAACTAACCCACTGATGTCACATAGACTACTTTAATGATGTCTTTGATGATGTCAGAATAAAGATACCCTTATTTGAATCAATAATCTGAGGGTCTGTGACAGAGTATATATAGTGTTTTAGAGACCTAATTATGTCTCTGTTTTGACACTTTTCCCTCATGGGGAATAAAGTAATTCTAGTACATTTAATTTGTAATTTACAAATCTTGTTTTTGGAAGGCCTACATTCTAGGTTTGTATTTTATTGTTATTTTCTTGACGACTACCAGGGGTGGGACAGTGTGGGTTTAGTTCTCAACTTGTATAGGTGCTTTTTGCTTTGTATTCTTGTGTCTCTTGACTTTAAAAAAAGAAAAAACTCAATAAACAGTTGTTAACAAAAAAAAAGAGCAATTCTAGTACAATAGAGTATATTGTAACATGAATGGCAGGGCTCTGCTTACTCCTTTGTGGCTTTGAGTGAGGAAATGACAGGAAAAGTTAATTTACAAGTAATCTGGACTCAGTGAGTGCTGCACAGACTCTCTCTCTCTCCTTCAACCTACTAACCTCATTCTAAACATAGCATATATATATATATACATATATATATATATATATATATATATATATATATATATATATATATATATATATATATATATATAAACCATTTTTTAAGCTTTGTGCCTGTTTAGCGTGGATTCAAGTGGATATTGAGCCTGTGGACTCTTGTTTCTAGTAAAACATGTGGGATTACTGTAAGCAGTGTCCCCCGATTTAGACCATGAACAACTCGCCTCTGGTTCGACCCTACTGAATTGAGCTCATAAGTGAATACTCATAATGACACGGGTTAATGGATCAAGTTCATGTTTAGGTAATTTTGGCTCTGCCTTATGTGGGTGTTCTGGCTGGACTGAATTCTGTGGAGGTTATGCAGCCTAAAGCAAGTCCTCAGTTGAACTGAATCAATAATGAATGGTTTTTCACCCATTCACCATCAGATGGCAGTCATAGTCAGGTTCTCCCCTCAAGGATGTCAGTATGCTTCAACAGCATCTTTCCTCCTAGTCTCACATATCCATGACGGGAGAAGGTCTGGACTCCATCGCATCTTTCTATTGGCCAAGGGCAGTAAGAGGACGTCTGACTGACATGTAAAGTAGATGATGCACTGATTACAGTTTTCTAGGCCGATTCCAATTTCCTATTTTTCAGAGTTTGACCTGCCGATTCAGATTTTCTCTCTTTTCTTTAGTAGAACATTTTACATTTTGCATAGAACATTTTTGAACAGTAATCGCTATAAAATAGGACTATATAAATTACTGCTGGTGTGAGACACACATCTAAAATGCAGTGTAATGGAAGAACCATTTCCTTTTCACAATGTCCAACAAAAAATAATTTTCTTTTCTGACATGTACTCCAGTTCTTGTTAAAACACACCAGACATGCAAATTCAGTGCATTTTGGGCACTTTTGTGTGAAATCTGGAGTGTCACGATTGAAATTAATTCACAATCTTCGAACTTCGAATTAAAAAATGGAAACGTCGATGCTGCCACGCCCCCATGTCATGTCTGTTCGGCTTGCCAAGCGGGAAAAAACATGCGTGTTGAAGTGCTAAGCGCTCGTTGTCACTGTTATAAACACGATGAAGTTCGTCTTCCATATGGTTTGGCATCACACCGGCTTTGTTCAATTCTGTGACACAGGTCTCCCAAAAATCCCTGAGAACTCAATCCATCAGATGACGACTTCGACACTCCCATTATAGTGTTTCTTATTTTGTGTGCCCTGCATCAGGCATTCAGTCAGCGGTCCATGGGCGCGACGTCTGAGGCTGAGACTACATCTTTTCCAAGCTTGTCCATGCATGTTTTAAGCATTCAAAGTGGAAACACAAATGCATGCATACAAAAGAATTGTGTCGCTGTCTCCAGTGGTGTGTCTGAATCGTTGACCTGAAGTGTTTTGCCATTTTCATCTTTCATCTGGAAATGTTTGGCCAGGTCTTTAAATGTTGATTTTCTCCAAGCTCCACGTCTTCTCAGTGTGGAGTTTAATGAGAACAAGGAACAAGGTTCTCTTTTCTGAGAACATTTAATTTTTTAATTAGTACCAACATCTGTAGTGTTTCTTTCTGTTCGCTGTTCATATTATTCTGTAGTTACTGATTTAGATTTAAAATTAGGGATGCACCGATATGAAAATTTTGGCCGATACCAATAACTGATAATTCTTTAAATTTGAAAGCCGATAACCGATATATCTGCCGATAAACTTAAATCCAAATTTTTAGCTAATTTTGAGAGCCTGACTGCAAAAACAAAAGTCTCACAATTAAATCTATGTCCCAAGCGCACAATTATAATGATGTTTTCATTATAGTGTTGTATAGCTGATATGACAGATTTGCGGTGCACATGTTGTATCAAACCGTATTTTCAATTTTTGAAGAGATTCAATCATTTTTCAAGAAATTCAAAAACATAAACAGTGCTCAACAAGTGTCTCAGCTGATGGGAATAATACATTGTTTATCGACTTTAATATATCGGCCACATTTTCTTACCAGGCCGATAACGATAACATTAAAAATGAACATATATCGGCTGATACCGATATGCTGACCGATATATTGTGCATCCCTATTTAACCCTCAGGTGCTCTTCGGTCATTTCTGACTGAAAAATTTTCTGTTTTGAAATTTTAAAAATCACAGCTTCTTCAGAAAATTACGAAACTCTGTGACTTTTATGAAAAAAAATGTTTTTATTTTATTTCTGAAGGCCTAGACTCTATATTAAACTAAAATACTGCATTACATTTTTTTGAAAAAAATAATATATATATATATATATATATTTTTCCATGGCAAAAATAAACCATAAATATTGCATAAATATTAATAAATTCAATTAAATTATCTCAAAATACTAAATTAAAAAGAATAAATATTATAGAACAAAAATAAATTGCATTGGTTTTACTGGGATGGAGAAAGTTTCATTTTTAGGTGTCCGGTCACTTTTGACCGGGAAGATAACAAGTGTGACTCCGAAACGAAGAGCACCTGGGGGTTAAACTATTTAGCATGTGAGATGTTCTGTAAAGGTGCATTGAGATCTCTGAGGATATTGCGATACTCTCGAACCGCTCCTTCCTTCCCACTGCATCTCACTTTTGTTTCTACTAAGATTTCTTTTCTAGCAGAAGGTATGTGTTGGATGGTGTTTTTTCCCTAGGTGCACCATTCATTTCTCTTTTCTTTGGCTGAAACATCCACACACACACTGTACTTGAGAAACACACTTTAAAATCACTCTGAAGCAGGATCTTGGCTGAAGTTCAGTTGGCTCACTGCACAGCTTTCTCTCCTCTCAACTCTATTGGCTCTTCTAACAGTCACATGACCATTGAGTGGGTGGTGCAGATAAAAGTGTACACTCAGATCAGAACTTCATGCCTAGGTGTGTGAGTCTTTATATTTGACAGTGTTTAGTGTGTGTATGACAAAAGGATCACACTTTGTAGAGTATTTCAGCAGTACATTTGACTGTTTGTGTGGAATTTAAAGGAGTAACTAAATGACAAGTTCGAGGGAAGCAGTTTTGGCTGACTCTGTACCTGTGGACAGTGGAGAGACCGACACGATGTCGACTGACCTCTTAGACGAGAGCATGGACAGTGAGTGTTTGGGAAGCATGACTCCAGAGACTCAAGATATATACCTCCGACTGGACAGCCACCGCAGGCGTTCGGGACTACGCCTGGCCCGTATCAGTAGCTAGGCAACAGCTGCTAAAGAAGATATCTCAAGGTATGAGAAGTGTTTTAGCTACAGGAACAGTTTGTACTTCGTCTTTATTTGCTTTTTGATTATTATTTGTGTTGTAAGTTTGTCTTAGATGTTTCTCCAAAAATGAAAAGACACTTTAAATGAGACTACAGTAAGAATATAAACCTAATTGGAGAGATGACAAATGTGAGTTCCTATTGAAATCTGTGACTTTTGATTGCAGCCTTTGGTATATTAGCAAATTTAAGCACAGTTTGAAACATTGCGGTTTCATGTGTGAGATTATTAATCTTTTGGTTAGTATAATCATCTATATGAGTGAACGTGTCCATTTCCTCTCCAATAATTGTCATAAGAGATTCAGTTAGATATTAAAATGAGTTTTTTTGTTCCTACAAGATATCCTTGTTTTCAGTGCAACAAAAGATGTGCCCATTCTCTTCTAATGTTTTATTTTTTGGTCTTGTTTACGTGAATATGAAGAACTTTGCATTCAGTGCTAAGCTGATCTAATGTTTTCTCAATTGCACCACAGGCTATAAGACTTTTCTTGTGTTTTCTGGATGTAAAGAGTCTTTGTGTTTCTGGCACTAGAGAACTGTCTCTCCAACTCCAGAGTATTATCCAAAAATCCACAGTATTATTAATGAATAACCCTTTCATACTTAATGCGATATGGTAGCAAAACACGCCACTGCTTTACGTTCTTGGAGGTCTAACGAGGCGGTTTGGTTTGGTTTGTCTGCTCCTTAAGAAAGTACAAATATGATAGTGTTAAATGTTTATAGTGTTCAGCTTTGGTTTGACGGTGAAATGCTTTAGAGGTCAATAGAAATGCTGTGCTTGGCAGCTTTAGTTTTGGTTGTAATCTGCTCACGTACACACACACTTTCTCTCTCACATGGCAGCAGGAATGTTTGGACTGTTTGGATTCTGTCATTGGGCTCGTGGCGGCTCTGGAGAGCTCTTGTCACGGGCTTGTTTAGTCATGACTGTGGCATGTGGATGCAGTATCATGCTGCATGATTTATTCCCCTCCATCTGTGGAGCAATATTATTGATTTGAAATTGTTTGCATCCCACACTTAAGATAGTTTGATTCTCACTGTCTCAAATCTGAACCTGCCGTTCTTTTGCCTGACTGCAGACTAAGTGTTAGCAGCTGTACCGTGAGTCGGGTCCAAGAATACTCCATTCCATCAAAAACTGGGCCAGAGTCCTGTCATGCGCAGCACTTTGTTTAAAGGGGTCATATAATGCCATTTTTATAAGTTAAAGGAGTAGTTCACCTTTAAAAAAAGCTTTTGCTGATAATTTACTCACCCCTATGTCATGCAAGATATCCGTGTCTTTCTTTCTTCAGTCAAAAAGAAATTAAGGTTTATGATGAAAACATTCCAGAATTTTCTCCATATAATGGACTTCAAATGGGGACCAAACGGTTCAAGATCCAAAAGACAGTTTCAGTGCAAACTGCAAACTGTTCAAAGGGCTTTAAACGATTCCAGACGATGAATAAGGGTCTTATTAAGTGAAACGATCGCTCATTTAATAAATAAATAACAAAGTTTAAGTTTTATAAAGCACAAATGCTCGCCTTGCTCTGTTCTGTGATGTGCGTTCGTGACTCTCCTGTTCGAACTCGTTCATCTAAATGAACAAAATCTTTTCCGAGTTAACTCGTTCATTTCGTTTGTTGAATTAACCAAATGACAAGAAAAAAAATTGTTCATTTTGATAAACGATTTGAACAGGAAAAATCACGAACGCATCAGTTGTGATCAGAGCCGACCTCGAGCCTTTTGGGAGCCCTAAGCAGACTTTGATTTCACCTGTGCTCTGGATTTTGACACAAATATCACGCAATAATGATACATTATAAATTAATACAGTGAGGTTATGTATAAATACAAAAATAAATATCTTTTTACAGTCCTACCACGCACAGCATACCTTAGAGATTCTTGACTGCACGCAAGTCACTGCTTTGTAAAAAAAATTGAAAATGAAATACTCCATATTTCTAGATCTATTTACTATCCCTCATTTTTGCCTCATTTATTAGACGCAGTAGCAAATAATTTGAATTACAACAATATGAAATATAACTGTATTTAAAATGAGTCATGATCAGTGCCCTTATCTAACTCTTGTGTCTCGGTATGCAGAGTGGATTCCTGGATGGTGAATATGTACATGTGTAATACCACGAGCTGCTGTGGCATGTGTGCGGTTGCTCAACAGCAGTCAGAGGGGTTGGGCTTCAGTGATTCAGTTCAGCCCCTTAATCCAATAACAATCATCTCCTGTCTATACAGATCAAAACGACACATTAAAGGGGTGATGAACTGAGAAATCAAATTTTCCTTGAGCTTTTGACATCTAAGAGGTCATCATATTATTAGAATATCCTGTAAGTTTTAGAACTGAAAACGTCCTTGTTAGTCCAATAAAAGCTTTTTTGACACCAGGCTCAGCAAACAACTTGGTTCAACGCCTACTTCAATTTGAAATTGAACTTGCACTGAAATTTTCACTCTTATTCGGTCTGGTTACTACCGTTTACGTCGGTACCAGTTAGGGCTGTCAAACACGATTAATCGCATCCAAAATAAAAGTTTGTGTATATGTGGGTGCACTGTGTAAAATATTATATATATATATATATATATATATATATATATATATATATATATATATATATATAAATACACACACATGCATATATGTTCAGAGAAAAAATATTATTTATATATAATGTAAATTATATATAAATCTATTTACAGTATATAAAGGAAAATATTTCTTAAAATATATACATGCATGTGTGTGTATTTATTTATATATATATATATATATATATATATATATATATATAATAATTAATAATATAATAATAATTATACACAGTGCACCTACATATATTATGTAAATTTTGTAAACTTTAAACTTTTATTTTGGATACGATTAATCGTGATTAATTGTTTGACAGCCCTAGTACCGGTTCCCAATTGGCACTCGCGTTTCGGATATCCCAACTGGGTAGTTGGGTCTAACGTTAGCCAGGCTAAGAGGAATGGGTGACAAAGGAATAAACCACAGCCGTTTTGCACATCACATGACAACATTTATAAAAAACACTTTTTCCATCAATTGACCCTCTTAATGCAGTCCCTTGCAAAGCATGCTGGGAACTACAGATCCACTGCCCAGTTAGATGTCAGCAACAATGATTCAGTGTAGATTTCACACAAATGAATTAGGTTGATTGAACACAATTAAATTAAGTTGTGACTATATTAAACAATCATGTTACTTTTGCTATTTTTAATTAATTATTTTAACAAGAAGCCAACAGTTATTTTTTGAGTGACATCCATAAAAAATATTTATGTTGACTGACTCAATTAAAAAATTTTGGTAAACCAATTTTTTAAAAGATTACATTGATTACATTTAATGAAATTAAGCTGGAATCATTTCTATAAAGGATTGTGTCGTATATGCTCATTTTAATTAATGAAATTTAACAAAGCTAAAATCATTTTTTTGAGTGATGTGCATGCTCTAAAGATGCAAAATTAAAGACAAAACACATCTGTAGGGTCAGCGAGTAGATTAAGTGAATTGTGTGAACAGCATAATCCAAGACATAATCAATAATTCCATGTGCTGTTCTGTGTATCATAATTGGTATTTGGGTCTTACAGAGCCATTCAGTTTTGAGTTTCAGTGGGCTGACATTTTGCAGTTTTTCCCTGGCTCTTGGTTGCCCTCTGTTGGATACACGATATATAATCATTAATGTCAATCACTAAGTTTATTAAGGCAAGAATCAGTATAAGTATTGCTCAAATTATTTGACCTAGCCCCTATAACCCCAAGTATAATTTGGCTCATAACTTTTCCTCACCGCTGGTGCTGCAGACATGACTGATACCTGAAATCATGCTTTTTCTCCTGGTGAATGATAAAATAGCTCCATAGTCTTACATATCACACTTAGAATATCACAGGCCTGAAATACTTTTGATTTGGGTCAGTTAGCAACACCCAGATCTGCCTCAGTAACCATACAGGAGCGACCATGCTTGAAAACACCTTAATGTTGTGATGGCAATGTGGCACGTTTTGCATTGCTCAAAATTAATTCCAAAAAACTAAACAAAAATCAATAAGAGTAACCCACTGTTTAATAGATTGTTATTTTTTCACTTCTGACCCCTGTTTCCCTCAGGCCATACGATTCCTGCATTCCTGTCTGCCACTGCTGTCTGTCTTCCCATCACACACACACACACACTCGTGCAGCCTCATCTTGTTCCCAGAAGGGAATGTGTGAGGACTCTAGGGAGTGTGCCCAGAGCCACTTAGCCCACACTTGACCGTCTGGTATCTCTCTCACACACACATACAGCAGTCTCTCTTTCTCCTCTGTTGTTATTCTTTTGTGAACCATTCTTCTGCAGTGTTATTCCTCCTCCTATCGTTTCACTGCTTGACTGCGCAAGAAAGTGAGATAAAGTAAATAACAGACTATTAAAGGGATAGTTCACCCCAAAATATACATTCAGTCATCATTTACTAACCCTTTAGTTGTTTTAAACCTGTAAAAAATACTGCTAGGAATAAATAAGAAGATGAAGAAGCGAGGCAAGATGAATGTAGAGCTGCTAGTCTCATTGATGTTAGAACATAAAGAACTGTATGACCAAACGCGACTGCGACTACATACATCTTGATAACAGAGAACTGTCATGGAGTGATATTGCAGAGCAAATGGGTGATTCTCACGAAATCCAGATTTAGAAGGTGCCCAGCATCAGAATTTTTAAAATGCCATTTTTTTCTTTCTTTTTTCTTTAAAATGCCTATTTTCTTTTTGCACATATAAGATTAGGGTCTGAACTTACTATAACCATTATTTTTAGAAGATTTAAAAAAATATTTACTATATTATTATTTACATTTTTAGATGAAGTCCATAAAAAATTATCATTACCGCAACATGACATTACCTTAAATATATGGTATATGTTTCGGTAATGAGAACTAAAAAGACGTGTAGGTACTATGACAAATTTTACTTTTATCTGGAGAGAAAAAATAAGAACTGCTTATCTGGTAGGCATCTTGTGTGTCACAGTCAATTATGTCCCTTCCAAAAAAAAATCTTGAAAATGTTAGTTCCTTGAGGACTTAAACAATAATTGAAAATTGTTGCGGAGGATGAGATAATTGGTCTTGGACACATTTATATTCCTTATTATTGCCACTACATTTACCAATGATCACCAAATACCACATGTTTCTTTATTGTAAATATTTATAGTATAACATGCACTGAAGTTTTTTATTTTTTATGTTTTTTAATTATAAATATTTTCATCTCAAAGAACCCAAATCCAGTAATGGACACGTTGCGGTAATGAGAAATTTCCCCTTAAATGTGGAAAAAACAACAAAATTGGTATTTATGATGTCATTTGAAATCATGTACATGATGAGATGTTTATAACTGTATCCTTTTTATTTTGATAGCATTTACTTTTATAATCAAAATGTTTCATGACACCTCATAAGTCTAATTTCGCGAGAATCACCCATATTGGCGCCATCTAATGTCAGGAAATTAATTTGCATGTTAACTTGGCTCATCATCAGCGAAAATCGCTTTGGGTGTGAACACAAAAAACGCGTTGAAAAACGCTGACGAATCACGCTGATATTCATCCCGGTGTGTATGGGCCTTAAGACTCGCATGACACCTTCATAATCATGACATGGCATATGTTCAAGTGTCTTTCGCTCAATAATGAGATTTTGAAGGCAAATATGACATTGTTTATGATTTATTAGTCATGACGACTTGACAAAATGAAGTTAAACTGTCATGTGGTTGGCTTTGACATTGGCTGTCATGAGGTCATTATAACTGTCATGAATATTGACCTCAACTACAGTGGTACTTAAATTTGTCATTAAAAGTTATAATGACTTCATGACAGGCAATGTCAAAACCAACCAGCTGACGGTTTAATGTAATGTTAACCAATAAAGCTAGGTGATTTCTTAAAGGGATAGTTCGGCCAAAATGATATTTAAACCATGCATTACTCACCCTCAAGCCGTTCGAGATGCATATGTCAATTTTGGATGGATTACCCTCAGAAGGCCTTCGTTTATCACCCTGGAGCCGGATGGATGACTTTTGTGAAGGATTTATGCAAATTTTTGGGACTTGAAGGAGCTGGACCCCATTTCTTCACATTATATCCACTGAAGGGTCTAAGACATTTTCTAAAATAACTGAAAATGTGTTCGTCTGAAACAAGATTGACATATGCATCTCGAACGGCTCGAAGGGTGAGTAATGCATGGTTTAAATATCATTTTTGGCCGAACTATCCCTTTAAGTTTGATAATTAATCATGTTTATGACGGGTTGTGTTGTCTTAGTAATGTCAAGTTGTCATGACAGACATCTCAAACAATGTCATATTTGCATTAAAAATGTCATAACTGAGTGAATGACACAAACATGCACAAAACTTCCTTCATAGTCATAACATGTGCCATGATTATGAAGGTGTCATGTTAGTCTTTATGCACAGGCAGTATTATCCCAGACATTTAACTAAGTGCTTTTCGGGTATAAATAAGTAGAAATCAACATTGGTGGGAATTTCTCCCAGCACTTGAATAGATTGTGTCATTGGGAACCAGCAGCTGGACGTGTTGCTTCTACAGCTGCATGTGTGTGTATGATCTATGGTGCCCTGAAGGTAAACGCACATGCTCATTTTCATGGTTGAGGAGGGGCGGGGTCTGAAGACTGTACACACTCCAGCTGTTGGAGGAGTCAGGAGGTGTAGTAGAGAAAGAGAAACACACAGCTGAAGCCTGCGCTGGAGACGAGCGGCTCTGGAACGGGCTCGTCTCGAAGACGTGTTCAACGGGAAACGCAGATATGGTTTTTGGATCTTACCCATGACCACAGCTGCCTACCGATGCCTAGAGGTACCAGAAACTGCTTCTCCAATTTACTCTGAAGCCCAAATGGCTCTTTTTTTTTACTTTATAATATGCATTGTGTTTTTACTATTCTGTCATTTTTGTTCTTTTTGCAAGTTCACAGAGGAAATGTTCTTGCTCTTTTATGTCACTTATGTTTTATTTATGCATCTACTTTGTCTCCAATGCTGCTTATTCTAAAATCACTTATTTTCCCTGGAGCAAAATCTGATACTTAAACATAAGTATCCATTTGCTCACCATTATGGCTGCCTAGAAGACATAAATTATATATTTAATTAATTTAAATTATTTAATTATATTTATTTTAATTAATTTTATATTTATTTATAAAAAAAATTATGAAATTAAGAAACTGCATCTCAAATGGCTCATTTTTTTTATTTTACTTTATGATATGCATCATCCCAGGTGAAAAAGTTGTCCAATTAAGTGTATTAAAAATGCATTACATTATATTTGTATTGTACTAAAAACATATTTAAGTACATTTTTAATACACTTAATTGGACGTCTTTTTCACCTGGGATGTTTTTACTATTCTCTCATTTTTTTAAAAAGTTTTTTTTTTTTTTTTTTTTGCAAGTACACAGAGGAAATGTTATTGCTCTTTTATGTCAGATATGTTTGTGTGTCTTATGACTGAGTTTGAATATGGTGGACATGGTCCATATTAGGGGTGTAAAGATACCCTCATGTCACGATTCGATACATATCATGATACGATATTATTGCGATACTCCTAAGACATATGGTAAACGGTTAACAAAAAAATGTACTGTTGATTAAAATGCTAAATTTGATATTACATTGTGGGTTTAAATGAATAGACTTGGACTCTGGTGCTTGTAACCCAATGCACAGGATAATGGTGACACCAGAATAACAATATTCATGATTCTGAAGCTGAAAATACAGAAGTAATGTAGATAATTATGCTTGCACGCTTTCACTGACTAGATATATTTAAAATGATATCACTTTTTACTGGTAACATCACACATTTGGCATTATCAGGACCCACAAATATTCCCACATTGCATTATTATACATTATATATAGTAGTTTAATAAGTTTAAGTACTGACACTAAAACTCTGAAAACTTTTTCTCACGTGGTCATTTTTATTTTGGGGGGTCTGTCCACTATACGTATTGTTGCAGTTTTGTATTGTGATATGTTGTTACACCCCTAGTCTATACTAATGGATCTTTAGAGTCATGTTTAGCTAAACAAGAAACATCCGTATGATCCCAGTGGATGGATGTCAAATCACTTTAGCATGTGTGGGAAAATGGCATTGGTCCATAAGTATTTGTGTGTGTTTTAACTGAATGCTCTGATGAGCAATACAGGAACTGTCTGGAGAAACCCAATGGGAGAAGTGTGTGTGTGTGTTAGAAATAGCTGAGATGAAGAGTAAAAAGCGACTGCATGTTTGTGGGAGAGTTTGCATTAGAAAGCTCAGAAAGGATCATAGTCTTACTTCCTTGGTGGTCTGAGAGTCAAGTACACAGAGTTTAACACACACTCATAGACACCAAAACAGATTTGAAACACATCTAGCTGCCGTTGTTGACACAATTGATAGTTTCATTTGTGGTTTAGATTTAGGTTTTGCATTTTCATTATCCTGAATGTTTAATTCAGGAATAGATGTAAATGTGTTGCAATTCACATTGAGTGTAAATTAAATGGCATTAGAGCTTCTTCACCCAGTGCATTTTTTTTGTTTAGTGTGTGGATTATGAATGAACATTTGTACTATGAATCCATTAATTTGTTGTTAGTCTTGAAAGCGTTGACTGGTGTCTGCTGGAGAGGTATTGTATGGGCTTCTCAGATCTTAAATCCTATTGGGAATACTGTCAAACATTTATGATTCAGATACAGCTTTGAATGTGCTGTATTGCACTCGCATTCATGATAGCATAACAGCTGAACAGTATCACAAAGATTAAGATTACACACACACATACTCTGCATGGTCTTAAAGGAGTAGTTCACTTTTAAAAACACTTTTGCTGATAATTTACTCACCCCATGTCATCCAAGATGTCCATGTTTTTCTTTCTTCAGTCAAAAAGAAATTAAGGTTTTTGATGAAAACATTCCAGGATTTTTTCCATATAATGGACTTCAATGGGGACCAAACGGTTCAAGGTCCAAATGAGAGTTTCAGTGCAGTTTCAAAGGGCTTTAAACGACACCAGACGATGAACAAGGGGCTTATCAAGCAAAACGATCGCTCATTTAAATTTTTTTTTTAAAGTTATAAGCACGTTCATGACTCTCTTGTTCGAACTCGTTCATTGAAATGACTCTAAAAAAGATCCGTTCATTTTGATGAACGAGTTCGAACAAGAGTCACGAACGCGCATCACAGAACAGAGCAAGGCGAGCATTTGGGCTTATAAAACTTAAAGTTTAAAACAATAACCAATTTAGCGTTTTCACCGATTGTTTGCTTGATAAGACCCTTATTCATCATCTGGTGTCGTTTAAAGCTCTTTGAAGCTGCACTGAAACTCTCATTTGGACCTTGAACCGTTTGGTCCCCATTGAAGTCCATTATATGGAGAAAAATCCTGGAATGTTTTCATCAAAAACCTTAATTTCTTTTCGACTGAAGAAAGAAAGACATGGACATCTTGGATGACATGGGGGTGAGTAAATTATCAGAAAAAGTTTTTTTTTAAAGTGAACATCTCCTTTAAATTTGTTTACTTCAAAACACAAAAGAAGATATTTTGAAGAATGTCAGTAACCAAACAGTTGATCAACAGTCTGGTTAACGACATTCTTCAAAATATCTCCCATTGTGTTCAACAGAAGAAAGAAAAGGTTTGAAACAAATGATGACCGAATTTTTATTTCAAAGTGAACTAATCCTTAAAGCTTTTTCAATTTGAGTGGATTCTGATTGGCTGTGGCTAATCAGCTGAAAAATGTCATCCTGAAAGTGTTTCAAATCATATTTGTGCTGAACGTTTTGAGAACATTAGATAACAAATTCTCAACTTGGTTCTTAACTTTGAGAGAAAGTGTTAGCTAAAGTTCCCTGTTACCTGGGAAAATCCGGAATAAAACCATAACTAAAGGAGAAAGTGGGGGAAGAAAAAGAATGCAAAGAGCTGAGAGAGTCATTTATGGGCCGAGGTGACTTTTAAGGACACAGGACCTGTGTTCCTATAATCAGAGATCTTGCCTGCTCAATCAAAACAAGAATGCCTTTGATTGTGCCCTGCGCCCTGTGGCATCGGGCTCTGCGTGGCATCCGTGCCTGCTGCTCTCTCTCTCATGGCGCGCTGCCTGTTGTCACGTCGAGGTGACCAGGAATGCCTGGGTCACTGGGGGCTGCGTGTCCTGGCCGCTGGGATTAGATGCCATAGCAGCGTAACATGCAGAGCTGATTGCTGTGTGTTTGTTTCTGTGACATTTTTTTTTATCAGCGCCTCTCTATGGTTCATTGTGTCGAGTTGTGTGACTTTGGCTGGCTCATGTTCTGTTCGCTGCTTTGCTTTAGATTTATTGTCCTTTTGTGTTGGTTCGGTCCTTTGGTTCATGGCGGGGGATATTAGATATTAACGGTATGTGTTAATTAAACTCTTGACTTCACAGCAGTTCTTTATTCCCACGCCGTGGACTTGGACCTTCCCAAATTCCCCTCTGAGAAGTCTCTTCAAAATTCCTCAAAACAAGCTCAGTGGTTGGGCTGCGTTTGAGGGCTTCATTACAAGTTGGTGTTACTACTGATCTGATCTGTTTTTTTTTTGTAATATTAAGGGTAAGCAGGAAGTTGAGGTTAAAGGGATAGTTCACTTTGAAATTATTTTTTGCTATGTTTTAGCTTACCTGAAGGGCATCCAAGATGTAGGTGTCTTTGTTTTCACAGTTGTTCAATTTTGATATTTTTAGGTCAAACCGTTCTTGTCTTATCAGTCATATAATGAGGTCTATGGTCACCACCTCAAGAGCATGCACAGAGAAGTCCAAATTAAACATGATTTAATGACTCTAAATGTAAGTACACATTGATGGCCCAAGACACTGAAACGAGCGGTTTGTGTGAGAAAATGAACAGTTTTTTTATCGTTTTATATCATGATCTGAGGGCGCTGGCACTTTGTGGCAGTGGTTACAAGAGTTAAAAACGATATAAAGACTGTTTGTTTTCTCACACAAACCGCTTGTTTCATGTCTTAGGCCATCAATGTGTACTTACATTTAAGAGTCATTGAATCATGTTTAATTTGGACTTCTCTGTGCATGCTCTTTGAGGTGGTGACCATAGACATCCATTATACAGTATGACTGACACAAACAGTTTGACCTAAAAATATCAAAATTGAAACTAAAGCTCTAAAGTTCAAGACTAAAGTTGCTGAACGTTAGTAACATTTATTTTTATTGAATTTTAAAACAATGTAAAAGTCTTTCCTGTCACTTTTGATCAATGTAATGTGTCTTTGCTAATACAAGTATTCATTTATTTTGAAAAACTAGCTTTAACTAACCCAAATGTTTAAACAGTATTGTATTTCCATGCAAAACTGTTTTTTTTTAGACAAAGACAAATTTTTGGATAAGTGTTGATTAATCCATCAGGAATTATTTAATTGTGGAAAAAGTGGGCGTTATCATGTAGTTTTAGGGGAGGGGTTGAAAATTATGAAGGATTGCAGAAGTATTTTTTTGAGATGGAAAAGTTACATTTTGATGTATAATTAAAAAATGTTTGTTTATTGTTTAATTTTCTAAATATCAGGGACATGCTTAAAAAATTAAATCAGGTAAATTATGACTTGATAACAGCACATCCTCTTGATTCACAATTTTCACCACACTTCAGTAAATTTTTCACTAACGATCATAAAAACTCATATAATAACATGTTTTATGCATGCTAATGTTCATAATTACGCACCATTACACTTTAAATTCCTCAGCCACTTGCATGGACCTGTCTGTTGATCATCAACTCCTTGTGTGATTTAAAATCCCAAAGCTTTTTTAACTCCGTCAATGTAAACAAACAAACCATTAAAACAGAGCAAACATCCACAGTGGTGACACTGGGGTCTTTTCCTGCCTATGACAGTGGTTGGCTCCCCCGCTGAGCGTTGTTTCTTGATGCCAGTGTTTGCACTCAGTAAAAGGCCCCTGTCGTGTCTCTAATTGCTTCCATGTGTGAGTGTGAATCTGAGTATTTCACAAACATGTAACATAGAAGGGATTAATATGTGTAAGTTTCATTAGAGATGCTTTAAAGGAATTCTTCAGGATTTAGCATTAAAATGCAAAAAAATGTAAAATGCTTAAAATTACAGATTAAAATTACTGTCCAAAATCCATGAAAATCCTGAAATTTGGCAATGATAATTAATATATTACAGGTATAATGCCTTTGCTAGCTTTGGTCCATTAAAACCACTATTCATCAGCATGCATTGATTAATCCCATGGCATGTAGTTAAAAAAAAAAGTGCGACCAAATCAAACGCTGGTGCGACCAACTGAGAAAGTTGGTAGAACCAGTGCAACCAGTGGAAAAGTTAGTCTGGAGCCCTGCACATTCATCTTTCCAGAGGTGAAGTATATTTGTTGAAATCTATGATATTAGATTGTTAAATAGTTTCTGAATAGCAGTCGATTCATTACTTTATGTGGGCATGATAATTGTGATGCCATAACTATAACGAGTTTCAAGAATGAGCTCTGTGTGGCGATTGTTCACATATATCTTCATAGCATCATCTGTGCTTGTTCTGCATCCTTTAGAGGAGCAGAGGAAATGACATTTATGACACACTGCTGTGACGAGGATTTGTCTCTCAGACTTGGACTAGTGTTTGTCAGTGGTATTATTGTATATCAGTAATTCACACCCCTCAGGAGAGAGCGAACCACGGGGGATTGTGCTGTACAGCCAAGTGTGAGGAAGTCCTGTCCTGCTGCCAGGAACGGGCCGAACTGTCCAATGACAATGTCAGATTGGAAACATACAGAATAAAAAACATTTATGTGTCAGCGTACAAATGTAATTGGTGACACATCCACATGCTTTAAAACCGATTTTAGGCCTAGTTTTTTGTTCTCTTTGACTAACGATTAGACGTTAGTGGATGTTAGTGGCTCGACTTAACACACACATTGAACATTTCATCATCTCAGCAGCCTGGTGTTTTTTTTCCACGTTGTGATGAATGGAGGAACACATAGAGAGAGTATGAATAGTATGAAACTTTAATTCTCGAAATGCTAGATTTTTTTGTACTTTTTTTACAATTTTTTTTTGATTAAAGTCGAAATGTTTCGACTAATTTCGAAATGCTAGATTTTTCTTTACTTTTTTACAATTTTTTTTATTAAATTCGAAACATTCCGACTAATCTTGAAATTCTAGATTTTTTTTTACTTTTTTTTATAATTTTTTTTAAGTTCGAAATGTTTCGACTAATTCTCTGAAATGCTAGATTTTTTGAATTTTTTTTTACAATTGTTCTTTTAAGTTTAAACGTTTTGAATTTAATCTCTAAAATGCTCGATTTTTTTTTTTTTTTTTTTTTTTTTTTATTTTATTTTTTTTTACATTGTGGTTCAAGGCTTCCGTACTATATAGACCAAAACATTTATAAACATGTTTTTTTTGCTGCTGTAAAGTTGGTCATTTTAACATGGGGAGATACAGATTTGACTCACTTTTGCATCCAGTCTCAAGCGGCCAGTCTATGAATTGCATTTTAACTCACTTCCCTGTTGGTTTCAAGAGAGAGAAAGGGGAGGTTATATGTGTCAGAACTGGCCAATGACAATGTCAGATTGGAAATATACAGAATAAAAAACATTTATGTGTCAGCGTACAAATGTAATTGGTGACACATCCACATGATTCAAAACCGATTTTGTGGCTAGTTTTTTGTTCTCTTTGACTAACGATTAGACGTTAGTGGATGTTAGTGGCTCGACTTAACACACACATTGAACATTTCATCATCTCAGCTGCCTGGTGTTTTTTTTCCATGTTGTGATGAATGGAGGAACACATAGAGAGAGTATGAATAGCTTTCCAGAGCCCTTTATTGACCACTGAAAATATTTCATAGAAGTCGGGGCCGTGGCGCACCATGTGCTCCAGATTTATTGAGTTGTGCCTATTCTCTCCTCCCTCTCCCAATAATTTTTTTCTCCACTATATCTATACATTTTTTTTTTTACGAAGTGTGAGTGGTGCTTGCTCATTGCCTCCATTATGCTAGAATGTTGTAAGTGGTTGCCAGTTTGTTGCTATATGATTGCTAATGTGTTCTGGGTGCTATGCAGTTGTTTGAGTATTCAGAGCAGCATAACAACTAGAGGGAGGATGTTCAAAAGCGAGTGAGCGAGGACAAAAGAAAAAGTTGCTATCTGAGATATAACTGGAACGTATGCTGACTGAACCAGATTTGGGACTTTTAGAGACCTTTGAAGGAAAGGGGTGCTCAGATCTGAGGGAGACACGTTTTTTCTGCTTGACGAAGTGATGAGAACAACCAGTAAGTGTGTGAGATGTTAGACTTGGTCTACACATGGATGTATAGGGTTGTGTGTTCAGTGTTGTGAGGGAGATTTCTGCAGACTGTGAGTGGTTTCTGTTCAGCTAATGTGTAATTTAGCTCAAGTATGTGGAGAATCTTGTGAGAAAAAGATGTAATTGTCGGATTGTGGTGAGGTCATTTCCTGACCGGTCCATTTTTATGATGGCTTATTTTGAGAGACGCTTTGTTTTCACTCTCTTATTTCATCTCTTGTGGATCAGTCTCAAAAGCCAATTTTCTTCCCAGATTTTGCACTGTTTTTGTGCACAATTTGCTATCAAGCCTGTTTCCATTCAATTGACATTTTACCAATAAAATGGTGTGTGTAATGACGTCATCCCTAAAAAACGCATTGTTGGATAAGTTTTGTTGTATCGCAAAAATCATTTTGCGTACTGTATATGGCAAATTCTACCGTATCTTTTGCATCTCAAATATGTAAAAAGAGATTTTGTGAAATTTTCTAGTTTACGCCTTACTATTCATCTCAAATAGTATGATCGAACAGAGATGGCGACAAAGCGGAAAACATCGGACTGCAGCTTTAACTTAACTGTGTTAATGTTTGGACTTTAATCTCGAAACGTTTCGACTTTAATGTCGAACTTTACTGTTAATCTCTAAATGCTAGATTTTTTTAGATTAAAGTTCGAAACGTTTCGTCTTTAATCTTCGAAATGCTAGATTTTTTTTTCCTTTTTTTACAATTTTTTTTAGATTAAAGTCGAAATGTTTCGACTAATTTCAAAATGCTAGATTTTTCTTTACTTTTTTTACAAATTTTTTTTTGGATTAAATTCGAAACGTTTCGACTAATCTTGAAATTCTAGATTTTTTTTACCTAAATAATAGATAAATATATCATAAAAATATACTTTTTAGTGTTTGCATGTGTGTGAGATCAGGTTGAAAGATAAACTGCTGATGAATTATATTGAATGATTTTTTTTTCTTCAGAAATCGAGGCAAAGGAAGCATGTGACTGGCTGAGGGCGGCGGGATTCCCACAGTATGCCCAACTTTATGAGGGTAAGAAATGGGATTAATATCTATAAACATAGACACAGATGTCAAAGAATTGCTCGTTGATTCGGTGGCCTCAGCAGTGTGGTTGCAGCTGTGAGGTTAAGTGACGGTAAAAATCAGGAATGCAGTGGAGAGAGAGAGAGAGAGAGAGAGAGAGAGTTGCTTTGAGTGTGAGATCACACCTATCCCATCCCACCTCAGCTGGGCGGACAGAAGCCAAGCAGTGATCACAAGCTGAATTATTCTCGATTTTCCGCTTCAGACATATGGAATAAAAACTGCATTTATACAGCTGTGTGCTCCGTTTGTCAGCACATTTTTCTTCTTCCCTCTTTATCTTCTCTGGTCATTTTCAGGCCATGGCGAGCTATTTGCAGACTAGAGTTTCTATCCAAAGGGAGGAAGAGGTCATGGGAAAAAGTCTTCATTATCACTGCCGGGAAAACACAGGCCTTTGCCTCAGTCTTCCGCATAGGCCAACAAAGGGGTCAAGAGGATACTGTTCTCTCTCTCTCTGTTCCCCTGACTCCTCCTTATGATGCTTTACGTCAATGAGCAATAAAATGTCAACAATTCTATATTTAATGCCGTGTAAATTCATGGCTTGGCTCTCATGAGAAAATGGAAAAAGCTCTCTTTGGCCTTTATGACATAAACGAACTCCTAGATTCCACTGGGAAAATACCTTAGTGATCATCTTGATCTGTCTCTCCTGCTTTTTGATAATTGTTTGAGTCATTTCAAGAGAGCGATAACCCATGTTTCAGTTTCAGAGCTGGTATCTGTGGAGGCGCTTGTTGCTGGGCGTTTGTCAGTCTCTCTCTTTTCCGCGTGTTTCTTTGGTACAAGCAGCTCCTGTTGCTGAGTTGACTCAGTATTTGAGGAATCAGAGAGTGCGTTCATACACAACCCGCAAAGACACGTGACATGTCTCAGCGGCGTCTAACCACGCTTGTGCATTTTTTTGTCTCTGATTCGATCATAAACTAGCGCATTACGTACCGTGTAACACTGGCGAACGATCCCGGCTTAAAGGAGTAGTTCACTTTTAAAAAACATCTTGCTGATAATTTACTCACCTCCATGTCATCCAAGATGTCCATGTCTCTCTTTCTTCATATGAAAACAAATTAAGGTTTTTGATGAGAACATTTAAGGATTTTCTCCATATAATTGACTTCAATGGGAACCAAACGGTATAAGGTCCAAATGAGGCTTTAAACGACACTAGACGATGAATAAGGGTCTTATCTAGCAAAACGATCGCTCATTTAAAAAATGACTCGAAAAAAGATTTGTTCATTTTGATTCGAACAGGAGAGTCATGAACTCGCATCACAGAACAGAGCAAGGCGAGCATTTGTGCTTATAAAACTTTAAACTTTTTTTTTTAAATGGCCGATCGTTTCGATTGATAAGACCCTTATTCATCGTCTGGTGTTGTTTTAAAGCCCTTTGAACAATTTGCACTAAAACTGTCTTTTGGACCTTGAACCGTTTGGTTCCCATTGAAGTCCATTATATGGAGAAAATCCTGGAAATGTTTTCATCAAAAACCTTAATTTCTTTTCGACTGAAGAAAGAAAGACATGGACATCTTGGATGACATGGGGGTGAGTAAATTATCAGCAAAAGTTTTTTATAAACTGAACTACTCCTTTAAGAAATAACAAGTGAAATAAGAGCATCTCTTCAGGGTGTCCCAAAATAACAAACAGAACGATAAAAAGAAATAAAAAGAAAAGGGGGAGAATAAGTAACCTAAACCAATAAGAAAATACATTTAGAAATACACTAATGGTCAAAAGTTTAGGGTCAGTAAGATTTTTTATGTTTTTAAAAGAAGTCTCTTCTGCTCACCAAGGCTGCAATTTTTTGATAAAAAATACACAAAAAACACAGTAATATTGTGAAATATTATGACAATTTAAAATGACTTTTTTATGTTAATATATATTAAAATGTAATTTATTCCTCTGAAAAAAGCTGAATTTTCAGCATCATTACTCCAGTCTTCAGTGTCACTTGATCCTTCACAAATCACTCTAATATGATGATTTTATTCTCCAAAAACATGTATGATTATTATCCATGTTGAAAACAGTTTTTTACATTTTTATTTCAGGATTCTTTGATGAATAGAAAGTTCAAAGAACAGCATTTATTTAATTAGAATCTTTTCTAACATTATAAATGTCTTTACTGTAACTTTTGATCAATGTAACTCATCCTTGATGAATAGAAGTATTGATTTCTTATTTATTTCCCCCAAAAATAAAATACAAATTCTTACTGACCCCAAACTTTTTAAAGGGTAGTGTTTAATGTAACAAAAGCTTTCCATTTCAGATAAAAGCTGTTCTATTGAACTTTCTATTCATCAAAGAATCCTGAAATAAAATTGTAAAAAAAAAAAAACATTTTTGGAGCATAAAATCATCATATTAGAGTGATTTGTGAAGGATCATGTGACACTAAAGACTGGAGTAATGATGCTAAAAATTCAGCTTTTTTTCAGAGGAATAAATTACATTATAATATATATTAACATAAAAAAGTCATTTTAAATTGTCATAATATTTCACAATATTACTGTGTTTTTTGTGTATTTTTTATCAAAAAATTGCAGCCTTGGTGAGCAGAAGAGACTTCTTTTAAAAACATAAACCTACCCTAAACTTTTGACCAGTAGTGTACATTTAGCTTACCTAACTCCCTACCAAAGAAACAGAGCTCAAACTTCTTTCAAAATAATCAAGACAGGACACGCTCCACATGTGTTGTTAGACATACAAAAGATACGTTCAGATATCACACCCTGGATGCACAAGTGCCAGCAGCGTCCTTATCAAGACCACGCGCCGACTGGACAACCAATGGCGTTCGTACATCCCATCATTGGGCAACCTATTAGAAATCAGACAAACAAAACAAAAAGAGAGAAAAGCAACACAGAGCAATAAAGAAAACGATAATCAACACAGGTCGGTAGTTGACCTGTATTCTGAAGTGTTACCCTGGTCTGCTGTGTACAGTATAATGTAATCAGTGAAGGAGCGTTTGCCAGAGATAGATAAGAGTTACATCTGTGATCCTCTGCAGAACCTCCGGCTGGACCAACTAGAAACATTTTATCCACTTATCTCTCTCATTTGTTTATTTCCCCCTTTCTAGTTTAATTCATGATTGTCTTCATTCATATGTCTTGAATATATAATTAAATGACATGCACATAATCCATATGTGAACTTTTGAAGATGTTGGTTACATTAAAGCTCTTGAACAGGACAGAAAAGTGATCTGCTTCCTGTCTACAGATTCCCAGTTTCCCATTGAAATATCCGCAGTCAAGAGGGACCATGACTTTCTCGACAAGGACCTTGTGGAACCTCTTTGCCGGTAAGTTTCTCAATGTCTAAATTATCTCTTCAGAGTCTTGCAGTCTAGAGGAAGGAATCTGATACACCGTCTTCACTTAAAATGACAGCTGTGATAATCAAAGACCTTACTGTCAATCACTCGAGCTCAGTGTTAAGCAATATGGCACCTTTAAGGACATGAAATTAAAATTGTTCACATTTACTTTCTTATTTAAAGGGATAGTTTACCTCTGGAAAGATTAATGTGTATTTAAAATGGGTCATTTATGTAGAAGAAATGTGAATTTGGAGCTTTCTAGACTGAGAAAAGCCAGAAAATGTATTTTTGGCTTATGTGGATGAAAGACAACAACTCCCAGAATGCACTTGCTTCGCTGCCTGAGGAGGCCACGCCTACTGGTAAGAGAAGTCAGTCGCTAAACAACAAGTCTAGGCTACTAGTGATGAATCTGCCCGAAATGTGTTTCGAGATCGCGCAAAATGTCCGGGATTGGGCTTTTGCGTTCTACAGTCGTCGTTATGTTTCCTGTGGCGAGCGGGACGAGTGAAGGCCGCGGGAGAACGGCACGAGGCCGGTGGCGTGATTACCCATGAGAGACGCTCCGGTCTCGTATCCCTCACGGAGGAGCGGGAATTTTCTTAGCGATGTTAAAGCTGCGGTCGGCAACTATGGCTGATTGAGTGGACTTTGGCAACATTTTGAATGTTTACAACTCATATTTCCCTCCCCCACTATCAACGAGTTTGTGCTCGAGTGCGTGCGCACCAGGTTTTCTGTGAACGCGACCGTCATCAGCATTCATCAACACCATGGATTATTTGGAGGTATACTGCCCTGGCTAATCTACCAATATATTAACGTCATTTACACTCTAAATGAGCTTACTTGGTTTGTTAGTGTTCCGCCATCACTCTTCCTTACTGCGCGAACTTTGGTGCATGTGATTGTAACGTGCGCGAGGGTGGCGCGTGTGCCCGATCTGTGATTGACAGTCAGATCTCACACCCCCCTGGGCTGATTGGACACAGTTAACAGGGAGCGCTGGATTTTTGCAAAACAAATAACACGCTCCAGATGGAGTTAGAATCTTGGGTTTTTTTCTAAAACCACTTTATTTATGTTGTTCTGTCGGATTATAGTGTCGATTTCACTTAATATGATCAAAAAAAAATTGCCGATGGCAGCTTTAAAACGCACATCAACCGATCACTTGTTTAGCGTTCATGTAAACACTACATTCAGATTCACCAATCGGAACGAATTCAGTTAGATTGAAACAAAAGCTGTGCATGTAAACAATGAATAAGAAAAAGCTGAATCCCGGACATCGACGGCCGGACATGTCCTGGAAAAAGAGGATGGTAACCCCGACTACTCCGCTTTCTCCACAGAGCCTGCTAGCTTAGCTTCCAAAACAAGATGGCCGACACTATGTGTTCATTCTGTGAGTGAGATCGCCCTCTATGGGCGGGTTGAGGACATGCGGGACAGACCTCGACTACTGACTTAGTCTTTAGCCTCTGGACAAAAAATCCTCAGATGACACAAAATGACGATTTTCCAACAAAAATACATAAATCTCTCGTCTCAGGGGATATGAGGGTGGAAAGCTGGTAGCGGAAAAACTACAGGTTTACTACTAATACAAAGCTTAATGCTGAAGTATCCTAGCATTCAATGTTGCTGGTCTTATTGTGCACAATGATGTAGTAGCTTTCTCTGCCACTGAAACAACTCCAAACGTGTTACTTTGTTCATAAAAACACACTACACCTTTTCCCCAAAAGTCCTTTTTATGAGCAATGCTCCGCATAAGACCAGTCCCCAACCAGACGAAACACTACTGTCGCCCCCATTCTGCATGTACAAGTACGAGAGAGTTTGGCGGTGCTGTCCCGGTGGCGACCTCACCTCTGTAGCTGTCTGACCCATGTCCTCCATAAAGTCTGTCCCCTTCCCCGTCGCTTTGATCCCGAACTTATCCCCCGTGGAGCCCGCTCTGATGTCCCTCTCAAAGGCCTGAGGGAGAGCATGGGGGTGTAGAGGGACAGGCCACTAACAGATGGTTGTGTGTGTTTTCATGAAAAGAGGCCTGGGGTTTGAGTCGTTGAGGGTTTCTAGCAGGTTGTGTCTAATGCCACTAATGACAGCGTTAGGGAGATCCGACAGCTTTACTGTCAGAGAATACACACACGGTGTCTGCTGGAATGATAATGGTTTCATTATCACGCCACAGACATGATATTTACGCATATTTATGTGGCCATCTGGGTGCTTAATTAGGGAATCTTGATTGGAAAGTTTCGGCATTAACCGCGCTGATGTCATGACGGAACATTTTAGCGTGTCAAAAACAACAAGTCTGGTTTTATAGGTAAAATAATAGCTTGTTTGTGTCTGGGTATAAAGTGAGGGGTCTGCAGTCTTATGTAGAGTGAAGAAGATTGTGTGTGTGTGTAAAAAGGGGTGGAGGAAAACTCTTCAGGGGCGAAGATCAGTCAGATGAGAACGTTAAAGGGCGCTTTAGGGTTAGATCAAAGAGGAGGTGGACGAGAAGGTGGATTGCCCACTCTCTCGCTCTTTATCCTTCTGTTTTTCCTTCTGCAGCCCCATTCATTCATGGCCATGTCTTGAAAGAGATTAGAACCTACGGCTGCCAAGCTGTCCCGTCACTCTTTCCGGCAGCCAATCGGGACGCAGATAGTGAGAGTTTCTTGAAATCTATACCTGCACGTAGAGAGGCAAACAGAGGTTAGACGAGTGTAGGATTGTCTCTCTCTGTGGCTGTATGGTTTCTTTGTGGTGGAGATGAGAGTGACGGATGCACCAGTGACTGTGTCTTCTCTCTTCCAGTCGACTCAACACTCTGAACAAGTGTGCCTCCATGAAACTGGACGTGAGCCTCCCCAAGAAGAAAGTAAGTGGCTTTTTAATTGATTCTTTTACTTAAAAATGGGATTTGGGTAAATCTGTCAAGAAATATGTCATATTTAATAACAATGAAGATGTATTATTAAAAGTATAAAGCACAGTGTGTGTAATTTATATGTGATATACGTCTACACTGCCATTCAAAGGTTTGGGGTCTCACCAAGGCTGTTTATTTGATTGAAATATTATAAAACAGCAATATTGTGAAATATTACTACAATTTAAAAGCACTGTTTTATATGGAGGTGTATTGCATTCACTTGAGGAATAAAATGTACTCTGTTTTTCTGAATTAACAAGTTAATTATCTCAGAATTACAAGATAATTTTTCATGGAAAAAAAATTGGTAATTCAGAAAAACAGAGCAGAAACTTTTTTCCATGAAAAATTATCTTGTAATTCTGAGATAATTAACTCATTGGTCAGAAAAACAAAGCAAAAACTTTTTTTCCGAAAAATTATCTCATAATTCAAGATGATTGAGCTGATCATTTATTTCAGAAAAACAGAGCAAAACCTTTTTTTCCATGATACAATTATCTCATAATTCTGAGATAATTAACTCGTTAATTCAGAAAGCAGTACGCTTCCGTAGTTTTAATATATTTTAAAGTGTAATTTATTTTTAAAAAACATGAATATTCAGTGTTATTACAGCAGTCTTCGGTGTCACATGATCTTTCAGAAATTATCTAATATGTTGATTTGCAGCTCAATAAACATTTCTTTCATACTATTATTAATGCTGAAAACATTTGTGGACACTGATACATTTTGTCAGGATTCTTTGATGAACAGAAAGTTTATTTGGCAGCATTTATTTCAGCTAAAAATCTTCTGTATTAAACATATTAAATATGTAATTTAATGCATCCTTGCTGCATAAGATTTTTTAAGAATTTCTGTAAAATTTCTTTTGAATGGTATTGTATAAATATTGTGAGTTATGAAGATTTTAATCATTACTGTATAACATTATATAATGTCATTCATTACATTCTATTGAACGCATAAGATTTTTGTGCATTACAGTCATGACAGTGAAGCACATTACCCCAAAATTCTCATTAAACATTTTCAAATAATGAAAAAGCATTTCTTCATGATATTCACCCATTTATTTTAGAGACAAATGAAAATGAAATATCTCTTCTTTTAAATAGTCTTAAATGCAACGGTTTTAATATTACTAATGGCTTTGGTTTATGGTGCAGATATGTATGTGAAATAAAATCCCTTTAGAGTAAATCTGTCTGTCTAGGTTTTTAAAATGGATTATTTGGCTTGTGAACAGCTTATAACAAAGAAGATTATATAAAAAGAGCAGCCGTTCGCAGTCAATAGAACTGATGATGGTTTTAAAGCACAGAAGTGTCAGTTTAATCTTTGACTGTTTACTCAGGGGTCGTATTTCAGATTAATTATGACTGTAAGGCTGTGGATCTCATTCAGTAGGTCATTTCTGACGCTTCTGCTTCTACTGACGTCTCAGGCATGTGAAAGGGGTCTTTGGGTGTTGCTGTCTTTAACACAACCAGATGGTGATTTGATACCTGTTATGTTCATGTCCTCTTGTTTGGATGATATTTGAGAATTCCCCTAACTAGCTAGGATGACTTAGGGGATATTTTTATAATAGTCTCCTCACATTTTTCAAATACCATGAGCCTCTTTTGACATCATCACTATTATTCAATTTAAATGTATGAGGTCTGTGATATTTTAAATAGGAAATGGGATGTGAAAGTATATACAGTGCTAAGAGTGTGTCCGAGCCATTCACAGCTCTTTGCTGTACTGTGAGCTCACATGTCTGGACTTAGCTATCTAGAAAACATATTGGTTGCATCTCTCCAATGAAGCCTTAATATATATCAATATATCATCATGTTAATCACACTTAATTTTTTAACTCTTAACTTTAAATAAATTAGTCATTTGACTGCAATATAAATAATTGTCAGGAGGTTTTAGAAAGAAAAAAATCTGTGGAAAAAAATTATTAAATTCCAAATAAATAAAAATGAAAAAGAAATTATACTTTTGCATTAAAAATATAAAATTAAGACTCATTTGCAAAATAATTTATGAGCATATTTAAATCCTCGGTGAAAATTATTATGTTGGTCATACTTCCAAAAAGAATATTCTGATTCTATTCTCAGTCTCGTCAAACATCGTGTTCATCCATGCTGTGCCGTGTCGAGGATGTCGAAGTACAACAAAAAAGGTTGATATAATACGAATAGAGATCAAACAGAGATGGCGACAAAGCGGAAAAACAGCAGACTAAAGCTTTAATGCAAGGAAAAAACAAACAAACAAACAAATTGTCATTACTGTAATGCAAAAAAGAGAATTTTTTTAAAAGTACAGTTAGTTTCATAAGATTTTCTTTTATTCAATTATTATGCGTTTTTGTTATTACTACATATTATTTTATATAATTATACTAAGGTGTTCTGGGTGGTTGCTAGAGCCTTGGTAAGCTTGTTAGTTGCATACTAGCCTTAGTCAAAAGAGCCTATCACCAAGTCTGAATGATATTTTTTTAAGGCAAGGGTGTCCAATCCTGCTCCTGGAGGGTCACTGTCCTACAGAGTTATGCTCCAACTGCAATTAAGCACACCTGAACCAGCTAATGAAGCTCTTACTAGGCATACTGAAACAGGCAGGAGTGTTGAGGCAAGTTGGAGCAGGATAGTGGTCCTCCGGGACCGAGTTCTGATACACTCTTAGAAGAAAAGGTTCTATCAGCGCTATGTATTTGGAACCCCTAAAAGGTTCTATACACTCTTAAAAAAGGGTTTCTCTGGGTTCTATATAGAACCCTGGGGTTCCATACTTGGCCAATAGATCCTTTTACCAAAAAAAAAAAATGGTTCTATATAGAACCCTGGGGTTCCATACTTGGCCAATAGATCCTTTTACCAAAAAAAAAAATGGTTCTATATAGAACCCTGGGGTTCCATACTTGGCCAATAGATCCTTTTACCAAAAAAAAATGGTTCTATATAGAACCCTGGGGTTCCATACTTGGCCAATAGATCCTTTTACCAAAAAAAATTGTTCTATATAGAACCCTGGGGTTCCATACTTGGCCAATAGAACCTTTTACCAAAAAAAAAATAAATGGTTCTATATAGAACCCTGGGGTTCCGTACTTGGCCAATAGAACCTTTACCAAAAAATGGTTCTATATAGAACCATTTTGGAGTTCCATATTTGAAGCGGGGGATGGAACCATTTCTGGTTCTAAATAGAACCATTTCTTCTAAGAGTGTACCGTCTAGCGACACTTGCCTATTTTATCGTCCACTGAATGAGAATTGCAAGTCAGTATTTAGCTATACCACAGAATAATGACTAAATACTGTACAGTTTAGGAGCTGAAAAATGTATAAGTCAAACTAAGTCTCTTCCTGTGTTTTCTTGTGCCCGCAGAGTGAGGACTCTGATGAGGAGGACCTGCTCGGCCATCAGCAATAGATGGACATTTGAGTGGAACAGTCGACGCTGGTCCCGTATGCAAGACATCGATTACCTCTTGGGTAGAGAGAGGAGCGGAGCCCTCGGAGGTGGGTGAGCATCTGCGGACCACTGTGAGCAGCGAGAGCATCCTGACGGACCTCAGCGAGCCGGAGATCTGCTCGCTGCACAGTGAAGACTCATTGGCTGCCATGCCTGACTCCGCCTCCCTCACCCCACTGCACTTACCCAGAGAGCTGCCTCATTACAATTCACTTCCTGCCAAGAGCAGGCGACGTGGACGCACACGCGCCAAAGACTTTCTGAGGAGGGATGGAGACGCTTGGTCGGACGTGGGGGCCATCGATGGGTCGTTCAGAGCGACGCTCTTTGGTTATTAGTGCCCCAGTTCTGCAAAGAGAGCCAGAGGCGCTAAAGACTCTACAATGTGTTCAGATTTTTAACGATGGGCCTCTAAACTCTGAAAACATGCCATCTGCCAACAACTGCCCAAATTCGTTGGCCAGCAGTGAGGCCAGTAGCCAGTCGGAGACCAGCGGTAGTACCGGAAGCACGCCGAACATGAAGGGACGTGTCTCAAACTTGTATCCCCCTGGTAAACGTGCAGGTGTCTACCTCGAAGACGTTGATGTTCTCGCCGGCGCCCCCAGAGGAGGAGACCGGTCGAAAAGAGCCGCAAAAATGATTTCCGCTCCTATGATGAGCTATTGGTGCATATCCCGAAAGATCACAAACCTGGTACTTTCCCTAAAGCGCTGTCGATCGAGAGTCTGACACCAGCCTGTAAGGGACAAAGAAACTGGAAGGTTCTGGATTCAGAGCCACAGTTGTATAAATGCAGGAAAGTTGGCGGAAGGGAACTCCGGCCCGTGACGCGCTGCTGTCCGCGGGAAGCAGAATCAGCGTGTACGATAACGTGACCCGGATCACACCTGTATGCGAGCACGGGGGACTTATTGGACCTTGAAAAAGAGGATATATTCCCACATTTAGATGACATACTGCAGCATGTGAATGGCTTACAGCAGATCGTGGACCATTGGTCCAAAAACGTCTTGCCGGAGAGTGAAGGGGAGGGGAGGGCAGCAGGGGGCGGGACCAGAGGGTTGTTGACGGCCAATCTTCCAGTCAGATCACACTGGACTTTGAGGGGACTTCGGTCGAAGGCCTGACCACTCCGAGTGACGCCAACAGGGACAGGGTTTCGATTCAACGGCACGGACACCTCCAGCACCAGAGAGAGGAGGGACTCGGGGGTGGGAGCTTCTCTCACACGCCCACAGTAAGACTTCAGGATGGAGATACTGAAAGACTTTAACTTTAAAGTGATTTGTGTTCACACTAGCTTGTAAGCCTTAGATATCCATACAACTTCTCTTTTATAAATGTATATCTGCAGGCAGATATACACTATAGGTCAAAAAGTTTAAGATCGGTACGATTTTTATGTTTTTATAAGAAGTGTCTTCTGCTCACTAAGGCTGCAATTTTTTGATAAAAAATACACAAAAAACACAGTAATATTGTGAAATATTATGACAATTTAAAATTACTTTTTTATGTTACTATATATTTAAATGTAATTTATTCCTCTGAATTTTCAGCATCATTACTCCAGTCTTCAGTGTCACATGATCATTCACAAATCACTCTAATATGATGATTTTATGCTCCAAAAACATGTATGATTATTATCCATGTTGAAAACAGTTTTTTACATTTTTATTTCAGGATTCTTTGATGAATAGAAAGTTCAAAAGAACAGCTTTTATCTGAAATGGAAAGCTTTTGTTACATTAAACACTACCCTTGAAATAGTTTGGGGTCAGTAAGAATTTGTATTTTATTTTTGGGGGAAATAAATAAGAAATCAATACTTCTATTCATCAAGGATGAGTTACATTGATCAAAAGTTACAGTAAAGACATTTATAATGTTAGAAAAGATTCTAATGAAATAAATGCTGTTCTTTGAACTTTCTATTCATCAAAGAATCCTGAAATAAAAACATGGATAATAATCATACATGTTTTTGGAGCATAAAATCATCATATTAGAGTGATTTGTGAAGGATCATGTGACACTGAAGACTGGAGTAATGATGCTGAAAATTCAGCTTTTTTTTCAGAGGAATAAATTACATTTTAATATATATTAACATAAAAAAAGTCATTTTAAATTGTCATAATATTTCACAATATTACTGTGTTTTTTGTGTATTTTTTATCAAAAAATTGCAGCCTTGGTGAGCAGAAGAGACTTCTTTTAAAAACATAAAAAAACTTACCAAAATCTTAAACTTTTGACAGGTAGTGTAGATGAAAAATTGCTTGAATACTGATCATTTAAAATGCATGCTACAAAATCATGTGACTGCCCCTTAACAAATTTTTGTTGGGATTTGGTGTGTAAGAACACAAACATTTTTTATTGCAGTAGTTATTTTTATTTACACTTTAAAGAGCAGCTTTAAATGATCTTTACATGATCAAATGTTCATGAATATTATGTTTTTGTTGTATTTCTAGCCTTAGATGGCCAAGCTTCAGGATGTCAAACCTCCTCAGCCAATCAGGAATCTCGCTTCAGATATCTAGCCAATCAGTTGGCCAGCTAAGCTTGCTGCAGAAATTCTCTTTATTGCGTCTCACTGCAGTGATGGAAAAATACTCCATGTCCAACAAGCATGGGTGGACTTGGTGAGTTGCCTACAAACAAATTTGGGACTGATCATTAGGATAATTCTAAAAAAAAAAAAAAATTACCAATGGAGTACAATGAGTAAGAATGTGACATCAAGGATTGGCCCCTATCCATCATGGCCTCCTAATCATCCCCATACATACTGATTGTTCTCCACCAGAAAGCTGGTGTATGGTGTGTGTTCTGGCGCCATATACTGTAAATGTAACAAATTATTATTATTATTTAAATGTTTGGGGTTTGTGATATTTATATATATATATATATATATATATATATATATATATATATATATATATATATATATATATATATATTTTTTAAATATTTATGCCCACCAAGGCTGAATTTATTTGATCAGAAAAAAAGTAAAAACAGTAATTGTAATATATTGTAATATATTTAAAAATGTATTTTATTCCTGTGATGCCAAAGCTGTATTTTCAGCATCATTACTCCAGTGTCACATGATCCTTCAGATTTTTTTTTATTTAATAGAAAGTTCAAAAGAAAAATAATTTGTTACATGCATTGTCTGTACTGTTACTAAACCTTGCTAAATACAAGTATTAAGTTCTTTTAAAAAAAAATTACCGACCCCAAACTTTTGAATGGAATGATCTTTTAAAGCAACAAGATGAGTCAGTCTTGGAAAGTCCCTGTGGGTGTCGTTGGGGTTCACTTATCAGTTATGAGCTCTTATTGAATGACACACTGATCAAAGTGTTTCCTCAGTCAAATGAATCATGTGTTAAAACTCCAGAGCTTATCCAGTAAACCACAGTTCTGCACTCTTCCATTCGCACTCCTTCCTGCATGATATATCACGACTCCTGACACACACAGACAGACTGTACCTTTACATACATACATATGGACATAAACTGATCTCCTCTTAATACTGTGCATATATATATGTTCTTAGGTCAGTGCCAAAATTTATGAAGAGAATGAAGGGACCAGACTACAAGGATAAGGTGGTTTTCGGCGTTCCTCTGATTGTCCACGTCCAGCGGTACGGACACCCCTTGCCCTTAAGCTTACAGCTCGCCCTGCGCTATTTAAGGAGCCAGTGTTTGGACCAGGTACCCAGTTTCATTCATATTTGCAAGATTGATTATACGGTTCAGTCTAATTTAGGTCACAGTCAAAGGCTACATTCAGACTGTCAGTCCAAATCCGAATCCGATCACATTTAGCAAGTGTAAACGGCCAAAAATCACATGAAATGTTAAAAAGCGGCATGGACACACAAATCAGATCTGAACAGTTGCGATACACCATGTGGACATCAATAATTTTAAGATCTGATTCCAATCACATACACAAATAATTGGATTTGGACTGACTGTGCGAAGATATTGCAAATAACCTTGATGGTCTAGTCCAGTCACTGCTGTGTTTCTTAAGATAGAAAAGACTACGTTTACAAATCAAAGTCTTTGTTTTTCTTGCCCATATGTCAATGTCTTAGTAATCCGACATCAAATGAGATGTATTGGCTTCATTATTATGAAATCATGATTGCTATCGCTCATATTTTGGGGTAGATTTTGAACAAATGTTTATGCAACAGTCATGAACGATACCTCAAATTGTGCAGTTTGTTGATTTATTTTAATTTTTTTTTAAATAATCAGACACACGATTTTCATCTGGTGGACGAAAAAAGACGAAAAAGTTAATAAATTTACATAGACTTTGGTTCAGTAAATTTTGCTTGGAGAAAAGACATGACAAAAATAAGATTTACCAAGTGACCTCAACACATGCCTTGCTCTGATTGGCTTTAGCTCATGACATCATGTGAGGTTGAGTCATGCGACAGCTTTGGATATCTAGCATGCTATTTATATTTTCTTTATAAAAAGTACAATTATTTGCTTTTGTTGTGCTTCAGGTGGGACTTTTCCGCAAATCAGGAGTGAAGTCTCGTATTCAGGCTCTCAGGCAAATGTGCGAAACCTCCCCAGAAAATGTGAACTACGAGGATCAATCCGCGTATGACGTGGCGGACATGGTCAAACAGTTCTTCAGAGACCTTCCCGAGCCTCTCCTCACAAGCAAAATGGGCGAGACCATCCTCCACATATACCAATGTAAGCACTTCCTGTCTGTTACCGGCTCATGTGCACAAATGCTACACACAATACTTTCAACACTCTCTTTGTGCTTTCATTCTACCCAGATGTCCCTAAAGAGCAACGCTTACAGGCCGTGCAGGCAGCTATCATGCTAATGGCCGACGAAAACCGTGATGTCCTGCAGACGCTGCTGTGCTTCCTAAATGATGTCACTTCCTCTGTTGAGGAGAACCAGATGACCCCCATGAACCTGGCTGTGTGCCTCGCTCCTTCTCTCTTCCACCTCAACATCATGAAGAATGATAACCTGTCGCCGAGGTAGCTCCGCTTTCAGCGCATTCCTACACATGCGCTCTACTTCGAGAGGGTTTCGTTATTGTATAGGAGCTATAGGATGATATGTGTGCTTTGTCATTAGGACTCCATGGCCCTGAGGTATCGTGAGAAGGCGTGAAGGGTTTTATTAACTCACTGTACAAACAACTCCCACATCATTGTGTCGAGTAATGCTCCCTAATAAACAGAGCAGACACACTTCCCTGAGGGCCAGAGACAGGGAGGGCGTTTTAAAAGAGAGACGGGTAGTTTAGCTTTACCTCAGACTCACCCACACTGGGCGATGGGGGTGTTAGGAGACTTCCTTATAATATATAAAGTGTACTTAAATGTCCTTGTTGCACGTTACATGGATTTACTAAGTATAAATTAGACATAATTACATGTTTTAACAAGTATCCCCAAACCAAACCCTAAGCCTACACTATAGTAAGTGCATGTAGTTCATTAAAGGGATAGTTCACTTTGAAATTAGTTTTTGGTATGTTTTAGCTTACCTCAAGGGCATCCAAGATGTAGGTGTCTTTGTTTCCACAGTAGTTTCAATTTTGATATTTTTAGGTCAAACCGTTCTTGTCTGTCAGTCATATAATGGAGGTCTATGGTCACCACCTCAAAGAGCATGCACAGAGAAGTCCAAATTAAACATGATTTAATGACTCGTAAATTGTAAGTACACATTGATGGCCTAAGACACTGAAACAAGCGGTTTGTGTGAGAAAACGAACTGTATTTATATCGTTTTTACTCTTGTATCACAGCCACAAAGTGCCTGCTCCCTCAGATCACTTGGATGTGGCTGTGGTTACAAGAGGTAAAAACGCTATAAATACTGTTCGTTTTCTCACACAAACCACTTGTTTCGTGTCTTAGGCCATCAATGTGTTCTTACATTTACGAGTCATTAAATCATGTTTAATTTGGACTTCTCTGTGCATGCTCTTTGAGGTGGTGACCATAGACCTCCATTATATGACTGATAGACACAATCGGTTTGACCTAAAATATCAAAATTTAAACTACTGTGGAAACAAAGACACCTACATCTTGGATGCCCTTGAGGTAAGCTAAAACATACCAAAAATTAATTTCAAGGTGAACTATCCCTTTAATATTACTTAATGCTTAAATGAATAATTACACTGTAAAAGAGACACATCAAAATAAAGTGTAACCGATGTTTTTCATTGGTTTAATCATTTGTTTTATATGCTTATAGCCACAAATATTGTGAAAATATAATGGATCACATGGAAGCTCAAGCACATTATGTCTTTTATTGCATTCAGGTCTATTCAGAGGAAGTACGCCACTGGGCGACCAGACCAAAAGGACCTGAATGAGAACCTTGCGGCCACTCAGGGGCTTTCGCACATGATTGCTGAGTGCAATCAGCTGTTTGAGGTATGAGACACCGTCATGTTTGCAATGAGAAGTTGTACAGTACATAAAATTGTGTATAGAACAAGTACAAAAAGTTTAGCTGATCATTGTAATCTTTTCAATATGGGATTCCCTAGAATACATTACCTCTTATAAGTTTGGGATCAGTACAAGTTTTTTTTTATTATTATTATTAAATAAATTAACACTTTTATTCAAGGATGCATTGAAATTGACTGTAAAAACTTTTACATAAATAAAGGCTGTTCTTTTGAACTTTATTTTCATTCGAATCTAGAAATAAAAGCTGAAAATTCAGCTTTGTCATCACAGAAATAAATTACATTTTAAAATAGATTAAAATAGAAAACAGTTATTTTAAATTGTAATATTATTTCAAGATTTTCTACTGTATTTTTGATCAAATAAATTCAGTCTTGTTGAGTCTAAGAGAAAACAAAAACAAAATAATTTTCAAAAACAAAATAATACTAACCTCTATTTAAAACAAAGGTCAATTTTTTCAGGACAAAAGGAGACACTTCTTTTGATGTTTTTTTCTTTTAATGTGGTTTGCACAGATTCCTCAGGAGATGCTCTCTCAGTCCAGGAACTCATACATGGAGGCTGAGCTGCTGGCGCCCTCTTTGGACGAGCTCTGTAAAAAACAGTCACAACTGGACGAGGAAGAGGAAGAAGAGGAAGAAAGTACATATCACTCTTATCTGGAGAGCCTGATACAGAATTTGATGAAAGAGGCCAAAGACAAGACCAAAGGCTGGGTGGCCAGATCAAATATTGACAATACTGAGCTATCATTCAAAAAGGTAAGAACACATTTTATTATTCATTCATTCATGTTGCATAGACTCAGGCCCGGCTTAGCCCCCCCCCCCCCATTACATTTAAAAATATTTAAATATATTTATTAAATTCTCTCTTTAACATATTGATTACATTTTAGTGAATTAAGAACGTCGGATAAACTTTATTTGGACAAATAATGTAAAATATTAAAATTATTGACTGATACATGACATGGGAACTTGACGTAGCTCATGGTATATCCTATCCAATACAAAAACCAAAAGCCTATAACATAATTAAAAGTCTGAGGTGAAGTGTGTTGTCTGGCGCAGGTGGGAGACGGGACCCCGTTGAGACGCTGGCGTGTTTCTGCAGAGGTGGAGGCTCCTCCATCAGTGGTGCTGAACCGAATACTGCGAGAGCGCCACCTGTGGGACAGTAACCTGCTGCAGTGGAAGGTTCTGGAAACTCTGGACAAGCAGACTGAAGTGTACCAGTATGAGCTGAACAGCATGGCCCCTCACCCCAGCAGAGACTTTGTGGTGCTCAGGTGAATACAAAAACATCATCTGATCCTGCTTGTGTGATCTAAATCCTCTTTTTTTTTTTAAAGGGATACTCCACTTCTTTTGGAAATAGGCTAATTTTACAACTCCCCCAGAGTTTTACCATTTTTGAATCCATGCAACCGATCTTCGGTACTGCCGGTACCACTTTTAGCATAGCTTAGCATACATCATTGAAATGGGCAAGACTATTAGCATTAGCATGGGAACTATACTCTCATTCCTGTGTAATAATCAAGAAACTTTACTGCCGTACAATGAAAATTGTAGTTATGTTGACGGAAGGTAGCCTATTTTCAGGCGCTGCATCATATCATTACGCCTGCTGCACTCATGGTACGGCAGTAAAGTTTCTTGATTATTACGCAGGAATGAGAGTATAGTTCCTAGCCATATCAGCCTAGAAAATCGCAACTTTACATTTTTAGTGCACGATGTAACTACAGAAGAGTCAAGTTTTAAAAAGGAAAAATATCAAAACACTTTGGTCTTTTTTTTTGAGAAATGTTAGTGGTCTTGTCCACTTCAGTGATGTATAGAGGATGCACCGATATGACAATTTTGGCCGAATACCGATAATTCTTTATATTTGAAAACCGATATATTGGCCGATAAATCTAAATCCAAATTTTTAGACAATTTTTGAGAGCCTGATTATAAAAAAAGTCTCCTCATTAAAAGCCAAGATACAAACACAATTATGATGTTCTTATTTTAATGTTGTGTAGCCGATATCACAGACTTGCGCTGCACATTTTGCACTTTAACTGGATTTTCCTTTTTTAAAGTGATTTAAATCATATTTCAAGCTATTTAAAAACATCATGTTGAACAATGCACATCTAAAGTGCCTCAGCTGAAGGAAATAATACATTATTTATCAGCTTTTAGATATCGGCTAAATGTTCTTGTTGGGCCGATAATGATAACATTACAAATGATCATATATCGGCCGATACCGATAATGTGGCCGATATATCGTGCATATGCTAAGCTATGCTAAAAGTGGTACCGCCAGAACCGCGATCGGCTGAATGGATTCAAAAATGGTAAAACTCAACAGTTTAACTCTGGTGGAGTTGTAAAATGTGCCTTTTTTCCCAAAAAGTGTATGTATGTATATTTATAGCAGTAGCACTATACGTTGTATTATAGTGCCCTATTCTGACTGCCGTTATCAACCTCTTTCTATTTTTTCCCTCTTTTTGAAAGTCGTGAAAACACTATCAGGGAGTTTTTCAAAAATGGGAACACACAAAAATATATTTCATGTTATATATTTATTTCAAGTTTACCCAACTATGACGACATCCACTTCTAAGAAACCCGGAAATGTGAAAAGGGTTGTTTACTGTTTGATACGTGTGATCCCATTATCAAATATCTAAATATGAACTGACTGATTAAAGCTGTAATAAAGGCATGTGCTTCATTTGAGCATCTGCAGCGAGAGCTTCTTGTGCGTCATTCGGTGCATGTGATTCTCAGAACGCTGAGGTCGTAAAAAGAGTATTACTGAAAGAGACTCACAGAGCACACTTCTGTCACTTCAACATAAATTGCTTTGAACTAAGCCAATTAAACCAGCCAGGTCATGCCCTGAATATCACTGTAAGATTACAGTTTAACATCATTTGACGAATACGCAGCTGTGAGGTGCAAACAGTAATCTGATTCGAAGCTATATATTGCATGTTTTTTGAGAATTAATCAAATTTGCATTCAGATTACATCTCTAGTGTCAGGAATGTCACTATCAAGAGTGATTTATATTGGTGTTTTCTTCTCTGTTTAGGACGTGGAGGACAGATATGCCAAAAGGAGTGTGTGTACTGGTGTCGTTGTTGATCGACCACGAGGAAAGCCCACAGCTGGCCGGAGTGAGAGGGGTCGTTCTGGAATCACAGTATCTGCTGGAACCGTGTGGATCTGGCAAGTCCAGACTCACACACATATGCAGAGTTGATCTGAAAGTGAGTGCATTGAAAGACACTAGCGTTCATATGTTCCAAGTCAGAAAGATGAATGAATAGAGTTATTCATATTTTATAATATTCTATAATATCAAATAAATGCTGTTCTTTTGAACTTTCTATTCATCAAAGAATCTTTTAAAAATGTATCAGGGTTTCCACAAAAATGTTATTATTCAAAAATGTTAAATGTTTTCAACATTGATAATAATAACAAATGTCCTAATGGGCGTATTACATTGATTTCTAAAGGATCATGGATCCTGAAAATCCAGCTTTGACGTCACAGGAATAAAATACACTTTAAAATATATTGAAATAGAATTTTTTTTAGTATAATAATCTTTTTTTATGTTGCAGCCTTTCACTAATATATATATATACACACATATATATATATATATATATATATATATATATATATATATATATATATATATATATATATATATACATATATATATGAAGTACCATTTGAAATTTTCTTCTAAAATGATCATTTTTATCAAGCTTGTATATTTAAGTTCAGTAATTTCACTTAAATGGCAATGAAGATTACCTATTAATTGTCATTTAAGTGAAATTACTGAACTTAAATATACAAGCTTAATAAAAATTTTCATTTTAGAAGAAAATTTTAAATGGCATTTAGAGGCTTTTGCATCTGAACTCTTCATATATATTCTCAAAAAACAACTCATAAAATTTAAATGATATGTATAATAAAATTATATATATATAAATATATTATAAATTATATAATATATATATTAGGGCTGTCAAACAATTAATCGCATCCAAAATAAGTTTATGTTTACATAATATATGTCGGTGCATTGTGTATATAATATATATATATATATATATATATATATATATACACATATGCATGTATATTTAAGAAAAACCTATTATTTAGATATAAAATATTTATATTTATATATAATACAAATTATATATAAATCTATATACAGTATGTACATGAAAATATTTCTTAAATATATACAAGCATGTGTGTGTATTTATATATATATATATATATATATATATATATATATATATATATATATATATATATATATATATATATCACATGTGATTTGTTCTGTAATTTGTTTTTATTTGAACAGAATTATTCCTCTTGTTCCTTGTGGTGAAGTTTTTTCTCAAAGCATGTGTACTGAATGCTGGACAAGTGTCCTAAAAATGACACCTGAGTACACTAAATGCTGTATATTTGCTTGCTGTTCCAGAGGAAAGTCTCCAGAGTGGTACAACAAAGCTTTCGGCCATCTCTGTGCTAGCGAGACCGCTCGCATCCGCAACTCCTTCCAGGCTTTGGATCCCGAGGGTCCAGAGACCAAAATCTGAGCCGGGCTACGTCAGGCGTGAGGGACGAACTTAGAGAGATTCACGACGGAAGACGAGAGCAAATGGAAGTGTTATTTATGTTTCTATCCCCCCTAAACAACAACAAACTGCCATGTCCTGTTGGTTTAATAGACTGTGGATCATTGGGATTCGTTTTTAGAGTGTTTTACCCCTTATAGGGCATTTAATTTAGTCCGTTGATTTCATATAAATGTATGCAGCTGTTCAAAACTGCCCCTTTTGAAATGGCATTTGTTGTGTGTTTTGGGGCCCGTGATTAGAGAAGAGAAAAGATGGACAGAGAAAGTGACAGAGACAGACTCCAGTGTAGCCATAAAGCCATGCCTATAAAAAAAGTCATAATGCTGCTTCCTGTTGTCCAGTCTTTACCACAGCAGACAGCTTTAACTAGCACCTTCAGAGCTTCGCTTACTACAAACAGATGTGGATGACAAATCAAAACACAGCAGGTCTGGTTTAGTTTTACCAAGCACTTCGAATTTAGGTACCTTATTATTTAAATCTCTGTATTTAGGTGTTTTATCCTCATTTGAATGAAGCTAGTGTTACAGTGACTATATTTTAAACTAAGATTGTACCCTGGTGACGTATTGTTGTGAAGTAAGCCCATATTATTTCAAATTATAAGTTCTGTTGAAATGTTTTTTATCGTTACATAAGTCAGATTTCATTCACTTTTAAGCAATAATGCATTCTCATGATAGATGCACCAGTAATATGCTCTTCTGACAATGCAAGATGATTTAAGTTGTAAATAATATAGGCAATGCTAATGATTGTTGCAATTGCTGTCATTGATTATTGCTGTCATATTTTGTTATATGTTGCTGTGTCACACTCTACAATGTCTGGGACATGAATTCATTTCACTGCTTCTGAGAAGCATGTCTATTTTATTCACAAAGCTGTACATTTGTGTTTGTGTATACATGTGTAGATACAATTCCGGTTGTAAATTTTGTACAAAAATGAGGCTTATTGGCAGGTTTATCTGCATTTATGCTCAGTTATTTTCCTCATCGTATTAATATTTTGCTTGAAATGTCATTGTAAGCTGGTTTAATCAGCTGGCTTGTTTAGTGATGTTTTGGCGGGAACTGTGTAGGGTTTGACTTGAGCTCAGTGACAGGAGGAGGGTGATGTTGTGGCTCCAAAGGTAGTTTTTGAACAGTTAACAGGGTGGATGAAGTTCCAATCATTTGGAAATGTGAAAAATAAAACCTCAATGCAATAGTATTTGTTGCGTTTGGGACATATTTTGCTTGATTTTTTTTTTTTAATTATTATTCTCTGATTTTTTTTCTGCCTTTTGGTCAGTCTAATAGTCGTGTCCTAAATATAGCGTATTTTTTTTTTAACATTGTAATGTAAATCAACAACGGGATCACTTTCAAAGAATCGCACAGCTAAACACGGCTAACCACCAGAGGGCAGTGTGGACGCACCCACAGTCGCATTGGATGCTTGGCGTCGTGTGTTCAGGTACGTTTGGTCACTAAAAAACTTGGAAATTTAGAGGTCAAATAACTATTCAATTGCTTGTGAACAACATTGCCAGTAAGTAGTTGTGATTGTGTTTTCTCTTGGGTCTGCAGAACCCGAGAGAGTCTCAAGGGAACTATTGATCCACGCCATTTGAATAACACGTCTAACGTCTACACAGAATTATGAAAGGCCGAGGACACTCACTGCGGGCCATACATCATTATTTGGGAGCAAAGAAGCAGTGACGTGACTTTATCCTACAGAAGGTCAGATTTCATAAACATTTTCCAACACAAGCTATTCCTTCAGGAGTGATTTCATATGGTCCGGAGTCACTCTAATTTGATTGGACTTGTGTGTGACGTAAGGCTACTTGTCTACGTAGTAAAATCAAGTGTCGTCGATTCTCAAAGACGGTAGCTGAGGTAAAGCTAAAAATTGTTTTTAAAACGACACAACTCTGAGAATAACTTGTTGTTCCTCGTGTTTTACTTGTACTTTTAACAATATCTATATACACATTATTTTCATGACCCCCCCCATTTTTTGTACGTCATTGTTGAGAACACATCTTTTTCTATTTCTTTCTCTTTTTTATATAAACATAATTAATTTGATTTGATATCTTTATTTTGAACATGTAAATAAAACAAAGAATAGATGTATAAACAAATGAACAACAAAGTAAAAATCCATACCCCTCTATTTACATATTGCAAAAAGCAGTAGGAAGAAGTAAAACGTATGTACTCCTACCCATTTATACCCTTATTATCATATTTAAGCAAATAACTCAAAATAATAAACCTAAATAGATAATCAATGAGAATATTTATTCAAAAGTTCTATACGCATAAGTATATTACCCATACATGACAATATTTATACATACTACAGATTTATTCAATATAAGCTCAAGTTAGCACTGTGTACCTCTGGAATATCATTTCTTTGATCATTCTTTACTTCTTTTATTCAGCAATGATACGTTAAATTAATCAAAATGTGAGAGAAAAGACATTTACGGAAATTGACCATGGTTTTACTACAAATAAAACATAAAAACATAGTTATTATAGTTAGTCCATGGTGACTACAATTTGACCAAGGTTTTGCTACACTAACAACAGTTTAACCATGGTATTTTTGTTTTTATAAAACTGGTTATACAAATGGTACTGTGGTTAACTACACTTTTACTATAATAAAACCATGGTTAATTTTCATGTATATAGTGGTCCTTTCAAAGGACATACTTTTCTAATATTTTGAGTGAGATTTGATTAAATATTTGTTAAAATGTCCATTAAATTAGAGCATTTTTGCAAAAGTCGCGCTTGTCATCATCAATTTGTATAATATCAGGCATCCCCCACCCTGCTTTCCATGTCTGCATTTGCATCGGCCATTGAAAACCATATATGAATCAGCCGTGTGATACAGCACTGATGGTGACCATATCATTTTATGACACCTTCATGCTGTCCAGACTTGATTTTTTTCTCAGTTGACTAAATCTTTCACTCGGTTTCAAAGATTCAGTGCAGATATGCACATCGCCTCAGAGGAAGCCTGGCAGATTAAAATCCAAAAAACAAAAAGCAATCACTTTCTACAGCTCGGACAAATCCTAGCACAGCAATAAGGTCATTAATAAATAAAATATCAAATACGTGAATTATTGATGTTTGTGTCTGAGTGTGTGAGAGAGTGTTTTTGCTCTTTGGAGAGGATAATGTCTGGTTTGGCCTTTCAACAAAGCAAAACGTGCAAAACATCCCATAAACAGATCTATAGCTTCAATCAGACGGCTTGATTAGACATAACTCTTCTGGGAATAATTCAGGCCAGCAATTAACAACATGGAGCTACAACCTTCAGCTAATTACTGTCTTTCTATCCCACTCCTTTGGAGGAGGATTTTTTAAAGAGAGAGAGAACCTTCCAGAGACATGACCTCACTTCCCCTCCTGTCCTGTTTATTTCTGCTTCTCATGCTTTTAGAGTTGACAGAGGTTTAATTTGGTGGCTGTATGGTCCTAATGTAGATGTATATGCAGAGAGAGAGAGAATCAAAGATGCATACACCTAGAGAAAAGCCCCTCAAAGACGAAAAAAGAGAAATTCAGTTGCCTTGGCTACCATTTTGTTCATGTCACTGACTTCCTCACTATCTCCTGGCCCCGCTAGCACTCTCGTCTATCGTCGTTTCTTCTTTTCTTTTGTTTCTCCTTCCATTTCCCACACAATACACTGGCTATCTGGATGTCAGGATTGCAGGGGAGCTCAGCGTTGGATAAAAAACACTGAATCATTTTTTCTTTATCACTCTATCTGGTGATAAAGAATATATTATATTATATCTATATATATATATATATATATATATATATATTATCGTTTTCTCTTCCAATCCTAAACCACACAACTTCTCTTGTTTAGTTGTTCTTATATACTACTATATTGTTTACTTATGTTATATATATATATATATATATATATATATATATATATATATATATTATAGGATGCTTTGTTTTTCAGGTATTCATCATTTTAATATAATATCAAATTAGGTCTGAAAACATCAATTCAATCTGTATTGTTCAAGTATTTTTCACTTTTATTTTTCCAATAGCAAAAAGTCTTGGAAATAAATAATCACAACGTTACAAACTATAAAGTAGCAAAAAAGTTATTTAAAAGCAGTGCTGGGTAGGAACTGATGGATTATCTAATCAGATTAAAAAATTAAATACTTGTATTGCTTTTTAAATACTCAAAACCAGAATACTGTTACTTTTTATTGATTACATGATTACTTAATAATCACAAAATGGCAGTAAATTAATCTGAATTAAGCTAAATTAATTGTTATTTTTAATTTTTTTAATTTTTAAAATGTTCCTTTCTCAAAAGTTTTCTGGAATTGCACACACACAGTCATGTGACTATAATTACATGGAAACTGAGAGGCCACAGCATAAACAAATAAATTATTTAACCTTTTTTGTTGTTGTTGTTAGTGTTGTATTTTGATTGTTTATTTTTAAATGATTTATTTATTTATAACTCTATATTTATTTATAAACCCTGATGTAATGCACTTCACGTTGCTAAAACAAATGGAATAATTTTTCTTTCTCTTTGCATTTTTTTTTCAATATGGTAGAAGTTGATACTATTCAAATCAACGTGCTAAATGAGTTAATAATCAAAAAGTAGTCTGATTATATTACCTAAAATGAGTAAAGTCATAGATTACGTTATTACAAATTTTATCATTCAGTAATGGATTACAATTTGTGAACATCTTACCCGCACTGTGTACTTAAAAGGATAGTTCACCCAAAAATGAAAATTCAGTCGTGTGAGAAAAATATTCATATTTAAAACTTTATCGACTAAAATAACTAGTTTCTGGCAGACGGCCGTATGCATCGATTTACGGCGAAAGACTAAAGGCCATTGCACATAAAATTTCAGAAATTTGCATAATTTAATTACGACCTTACGTAATGTCAATCATGCTTGCACACTGCCTCCGAAACTTTCGTCAGGCATAAAAAAGTCAAATCAGGTTAAATTTTCTGCGTTTTTCGCATCCGTAGCAGCAGTTTGAATGGTGATTTGAAAGTTCAGAGCCACCGAATCACGAATACGAAAAAATGCATACGAAAATTTCGGACTCAGTGTGAAATGGCCTTAACCCTTGAACTTGACACGCATGGTAATCCCTTACGATCCCTTCAACGGCTTCAATGAGGGGAAAAACTACAATACATGAAGCATTGCTAATGATAATCGAATTAAAGATGTTGATTGTGTAGGGTGAAAATGAAACTCATTTTATTTCGTTTCATTTCGTTAGTTTGCAATTGAGATGACTAGGAAAAGATGTCCCAATTATCTTGAATTAACCCTAAAAACAGAGCGTAGGGGGACTGATTGTCATTCACAGGTTCTAGAATTCTTTTGGTGAGTTTCGATTGGCAGAAATTTCTTTGTAGAATCATGGGTAATGTAGACAGAAGCATATACCATCGATTACAAGCCTTGTAGCTCACAGTAGATCTGACTATAACCTTTTTATAGTCCTTTTTATAGTTTTATTTAACCCTTTTTACTTTGTTGTGCAATAATAAGATTAAAATACGCCCTCAAGGTTAATTGCTTTACTCAACACAACAGTACCCAATTTTCACAGTCTGGCCATTGTGTTGCTTCTGATTAGCATAAAGTAAAACTCATCTTTTTAGCTTGTTGCTTGAAATCGTGTAATTGAAAATTAATGAGTTTGCCGTTACATTGTGAACCGAAAAAATCCATGTTGAAACCAGGTGAGTCTCACCTGTTTAGGATGCACGATTGTGGGCCAATGAGATTCAGGTGTGGGCGGGGCTATTCCAACATGGCATGCAAGAAATTCAAACCAATCATTTTACTGAATTGAGGATTCGTCTGATCTGCTGGCCCATGTCTTTTGTTCAATAGACGTTCACATTTAGCTTGCGTGCGTATGTGTGAACACACTTTCCTCTCTCCCATAAAAACAGTCATGCAGTTTCTCCCACTGTGGCTGTATGCTGTCAATGACGCACGCAAGTAGCATATTAAATCATTTTCTAGAAAATATAAAGCCATTTGCTGATTGTAATACAAGCCTTAAAGCTGGCATGTGGCTTTATGGAAGATTTAAATAATTTTTAAAAGCTTTACAGCATATAAAATTCCTATTTTACATGGGCAGTGAGAGTATATGGAGGATAACTAGAATCTAAATTCTTACTCCTAGTGTGTCAGTTTTGAGGTAATAGAGAATGTATTCTTGGAATCACAAGTATGTTTCATCTTCTGTCTGCTTTCTCTGATGACTGTCTTTCTCTCGGCACACGCACACATCCTGTGATTCACATCCACTCCAGGATGTGACCAATTACTTGGACCTCTCATCAGCAGAACCTTTTACAGATGAGCCTCATCTGTGAGTTCCTGTGATAGCAGGTACTTTAGTCCGCAGGGATGTGTGTGTTTCTGTGCGTGTCACGTTCACTGGGTTTACAGTCTCTATTGTGAGAGGATATATGCAGCTGTCATGACTGCTCAGAGAATGTGCTTCTTATATCCCTCATAAACAAAACAATATCAAGGCGTGTGTGTAGTGAGGGGATCCAAAGGGTGTTGACTGACTCCCATATACATATACCATGGTATTTACTTGGTAACGCTATGTTGGTATTTACCATGTGACATTTTTTTTATATTGAGGCCTGAACCCTTTTTAACCCTTCCTGAGAGAATAACTTTGAATCCATTTAATTTTCTTGAAGAACACTGTGGCTGTTCCATATAATTACAGTAAACGAGGACTGCTGCTGTCAAGCTCTAAAATGTAAATAAATAAAAAGCATTATAAACGTAATTAGTAACTTGTGAGCTGTACACTGTAAAAATTAATATGCTTTTTCTAATCGATATAATTGTGGCAACAGATTACAAGCAATATTATTAATGAAATTTAACAAATTAGAATTGAGTAATAATTAATCAAAATATTCCTTAAAAGTTAAACCATTTAAAATGAGTAAAGTTTACACCAAAAAACATAACAAAAATAATAACAGACAGACGTCAAAGATTAATTGAGAACTCTTTATTTTATATTGCCAACATTGAAGACACCTGATGTTAACAAGCAGAATCACTGATGGAGAAAACCATCATTTTAAAACAAACCGATCAGCATAATGGTGACTTCAATTTATGTTTTTTTGGTTGTTGTTGTAAGTTTTACTCATTTTAAATGGTTAACTTTTAAAAAATTAATTTGATTAATATTTACTCAATTCTAATTTGTTAAATTTAATTAATAATATTGCTTATAATCTGTTACCACATCTTTTTTTGATTAGATAAAACATATTCATTTTTACATTTTACTTCTGAAGTCATACTGGTAGCTTTGTGTGAGGAACGTATTGCAAACTATAAAAGTAAGTGCGATCTCCTCAGAAATGAAGCGACACAACCCGTGTGTGTGTGTGTAATTGTATTTGTACTTGTAAAACTATCTTAGTGTGGACCAGGTTTCAGATTTAGACTATCTGAGTGAGAAAAAAGTCGAATATTTTGGTCGGTCCTCGCTTTCTGAGACCCCTTTTAAGCCCTGTTTGAGGGTCAAGACTTTGTTCCAGGGATTAAGTTATAATGGATGTATAGCTTATAATGGAATAAATATAAAAGAGTGTGTCTGTGTGTAACCAAGTGTAAAAATATCCAAGTGATGTTTGTTGTAAATGTAAAAAGGCAGAGATTTCTGTAAAATATACAGTTTGTGTAGTATAAAAATCATGTCTACAGAAAGTCCCCATAAAACATGGACACCCAACGTGGTGTGTGTGTGTGGCGGATGTCACTTTAGTTTAACATGCCTGTTCATTTCTCCTGCCAGTGTCAAGCATTTCACATATATGGACAGGGTGAAACGGCAAAGTGACAGCGCTCCGTCCTCTCCCTCTCTCTACTCTTCCTCTTGTTGTCGTTCGTCCTTTTTTTTCTCTCTCTCTTTCTCCGCCCCTGTCTGTCTGCACCTCTTCTCTCCTCTAAGAAAAGAACATCTCATTGGTCACGGTACATTTTCTCATCTGTTTTCTCTCTGCTTTTAGAGGTGAGGCGTATGATGCTGACAGGCTGTTAGTGTTGAAGGAAGTTGCTTCTATTTAAAAGTTCTTTTTGAACTTCTCTCCAAACCTACAGATTCAATCTTCTTGCCATAATGCAGCATACAAAACAAATATATGATGTCTGCACAAGCCAATCCATTTCCCATTCACATACGAAATGAAAACGTACAATGGCAGCTGGGACCCTTCTGCTTACATGCTGTTTAAAAACACACACACACATATTAGTTCTTTGCCCACTGGGACATTGCTCACCAATGATAACCAACAGCTGTCCGTAATACCAAAACAAACATATTGGTGATAGATAAATAAATAAAAAATAAATAAAAAACATTTTGTTGCATTACTGTGCACTGTAAAAATGAATATGCTTTATCTAATCAAAAACATTTTTTTGATTTTTTGTGGAACAGATTAGAATTGAGTCATAATTAATCAAATTAATTTCTTAAAAGTTAACCATTTAAAATGAGTAAAACTTACAACAACAACAACAACAACCAAAAAAACATAACTTAAAGTCACCATTATGCTGATCGGTGTGTTTTAAAATGATGGTTTTCTCCTTCCGTGATTCTGCTTGTTAACATCAGGTGTCTTCAATGTTGGCAATATAAAATAAAGAGTTCTCAATTAATCTTTGACGTCTGTCTGTTAGTGAGATATTTTTGTTACATTTTTTGGTGTAAACTTTACTCATTTTAAATGGTTAACTTTTAAGGAATAATTTGATTAATTATTACTCAATTCCAATTTGTTAAATTTAATTAATCATATCTGTTGCTCCAATTATATTGATTAGATAAAGCATATAAATTTTACAGAGTGTAGGATATGCCCGGGATTCATTATATAACAAATAAATAAGCATGCACATAAAACGATTTCCCCCAATTATGCACGTTATGTGTTTAAATGACTTCATTAGCAGATCCGATTCTGATCTTCATTAAGAATTTGCTCTTGAGATGCTGTTTGCTTAGTGGTTAATTTGTTTTCATATTTGGAAATAAATTTTGCCAGGTTAAAAGCCCCTGATGCTTATATATCTTGTGTTACACTACAGCCTCTGGGTATTTGCCTGATACATTATACAACGATGTGTTGAACTTTGGGCCTTATTAAAATAACACCAAAAGATGCCCTGATGATTAATTTGACTACTAAATTGCACCACCGATATTATCAGCATTTGCTTTGCCATAAGAGAAACAATATCATGATTTGAGGTGGAATCTTTTGTCTACTGTATCTATAGGGCCGGTAAACAACTATCCAGACACCAATACATGTCTTCTGATGGAGAGGCACCACTCGTTTTTTCGTCAGAAAACGTGTTAGCCAAACAAAAGTGTTAGCCAAAAAACAATGTAAAACTTTGAATGTGTAAGTCATGGACTTTAGCAGCTTTTGTGTTTTCTCCTGTTGTTTTGCTCTCGAGTCCAGTGAAGAACAGACCTGTCTGTCAAGCCCACGCGCTCTACGGGAACAGGGAGATGTGGGCGAGTGGTGAACGGTGCAGCTATTTTAAACGTAAAGGCTCCCTCCTTTCTGAGGCGCTCTTTCATCCCTCATATGGACATAAAGGGGCTTTTCCTCTCTTGTAACAGAAGACGTTGAGCAGAATCGCGCTATGTTTATGACATTACTTAGCCAACCAGTGACAGTCCAAGTATCAAACTTTTCCTGAACAGTACAGGAAAGCAGCTCTGCCTCAGAGTCTTAAAGGGATAGTGTCGTCATTTACATACTCACTCACATGTAGTTCCGAACCTGTGTGACTTTTCTGTCATTCGTCAAACACAAAAGGCAGAACTTTACAGACTGACAGACAGTTGCCATTAACTTTTTTCTTCCATAAATCTCTTCTCAACCCCTCCTTGTCTATGGAGGGATTATTGCATCAGATTGAAAACTAAAAGTCTAAAACCAAAAGTCTTAAATGAAAACTAAAAGTCTGGTAATAGTAATTTGGTATTTAGGATTGGGTATTTGGTCATTTAGCATTGGGCATTTGAGGATTAAAAATTGAGACGTGTATGCAAATAAGGAGGCGTGGCCCTAATACTGGAGGCTGGGTTTGAAATGGCTGGTGCGCAGAGGCACCTTATGGACAGCAGAGGGCGCTCCCAGTGCTAAGGAGCACACTGTAATGAAACCAAACAGAGCGAGTGAGCAGGGCTGGAGCGAGGACTGTCCTTTATAATGTGATAATTTCAACGTAATGGCAGCGCTTGTAACATGTATGTGGCCTCACACACAAGGTCACCAGTGAAAGGAGCGCTATCGAGTCTGACGACGAGAAAGTACATTCGGTGTTGGTAAAATGGAACGAGGGAAAGGTGTTGGTAGAGGAAGAAGCCTCTCCACCATTACTGGAAGCCTTTTCTTTGTCCAAAACGTCCAGCGGCTGTCTCAACAAAGATGCTACTGTAGCTCTGGCTTTGCCATTGTTGATATGGCAGCCAACGTGGATGGCAGAGGAAGACTACTTTCACTTTGAAGAAGACTCTGCCAGTGTTCTCTTTAGCACTAAGAGCGCCATCTGCTGTCCATAAGGTGCCTCTGCGCACCAGCCATTTCCAACCCAGCCTCCAGTATTTGGGCCACACCTCCTTATTTGCATACACTCCTCAATCCTCAAAGGCCCTAATCCTTAATACCAAATTCACTATCAATCCCTAAATGCCCAATCCTGAAATGGCTAAATGATCAAATGCCCAATCCTAAATACCAAATGCCCAATCCTAAATACCAAATACCCAATCCTAAAAACCAAATACTCAATCCTAAATACCAAATTCCTGATCCTAAATACCAAATACCCAATCCTAAATACCAAATTCCTAATCAGTCCCTAAATACCAATCCTAAATACCAAATACCCAATCCTAAATACCAAATTCCCAATCCTAAATACCAAATACCCAATCCTAAATACCAAATACCCAATCCTAAATACCAAAATCCTAATCCTAAATACCCAATCCTAAATACCAAATACCCAATCCTAAATACCAAATTCCTAATCCGTCCCTAAATACCCAGTCCTAAATACCAAATACCCAATCCTAAAAACCAAATACCCAATCCTAAATACCAAATACCCAATCCTAAATACCAAATTCCTAATCAGTCCCTATACCCAATCCTAAATACCAAATACCCAATCCTAAAAACCAAATACCCAATCCTAAATACCAAATTCCTAATCCTAAATACCAATCCTTAATACCAAATATACCCATTCCTAAATACCAAATTCCTAATCAGTCCCTAAATACCCAATCCTAAATACCAAATACCCAATCCTAAAAACAAAATACCCAATCCTAAATACCAAATTCCTAATCCTAAATACCCAATCCTAAATACCAAATACCCAATCCTAAATACCAAATACCCAATCCTAAATACCAAATTTCTAATCAATCCCTAAATACCCAATATCCTCAATGGCTAAATGACCAAATGCCCAATCCTAAATACCAAATTAATTTTCAAGTTCATCCACAACAGAACAGGAAGACAATATAATGCTGAATAAAGTCGTAGTTTTTGTTATTTTTGGACCAAAATGTATTTTTGATGCTTCATTCTAACTAACCCACTGATGTCACATGGACTACTTTGATGATCTCTTTATTTCCTTTTCTGGACAAGGACAGTATACCGTACATACATTTTCAATGGAGGGACAGAAAGCTCTCGGACTAAATTTAAAATATCTTAAACTTAATAAATTAATGACATAATTTTCATTTTTTGGGTGAACTAACTTAAAATAAGTTACACAATACAAAAAAGTTCCAAATAAATGTTTGACTAAAATATTGATGTTGTCTCATCATCATTAATCGGCTGCAAACAGGGTAGGTTTGCAGTCGGTCACCAATTTTCTCCATTCCCTGCGATCTTTGGCAACTTCCCTCAGTTTGTTCGCTGTAGCTGGTACATCCTTGTTGATGAGCTCACCGATGTATTGATGGTACAGTTTATGTGGTCTTCCTCTGCCTCTTTTGCCGTGCTGTTCTTGAGGTGCATACAAAACGTATTTGTTAATTAAGTCGTTCTCGCTTCTTCTGAGGCAGTGGCCTACAAATCTTAGCTGCCTTTGTTGCACTCGGATAACGAGTTGGTCTCGATTCGACTTGCTTGTAGATGTCTTCGTTCCTGATTTTGTCTAGACGTTTGATGCCGAGCATTATTCTGTAACAGTTGGTGGCGAAACTGTTGAGCTGGTCTTTGATCTTACTGTTGATGATCCAACTCTCGCAGCCGTAGAGAAGGATTGAGATGCAAGCGGCTTCGAATATGTTGATCTTGAGTATGATTGGAAGGGTCTTTGCCTGAAAGACGTTTTTCATCTTCCAAAAGGCCCCTCATGCTTGGCCTTTTCGTCCTCTGACGTCTGACTCTGTAGAGGCTATTTGAGAGCCGAGATATTTGAAGTTCTTGGTCCACTCGATGTTCTGACCATTTAACTGTATGTACCGGTGGGTGTGAATTACCATGTCTAGGCCAGCATGTTGTTTGTTGCTTAATGCTTCTGTTTTGGCTATGTTGACTTGATTTTAGGTTGCCTAGATGACTCTCTTAGATGTGTTACGATGCCGTTGGATTGGGTGGTGTTGGCGTGTTCCTCCTCAGCTTTTGATAGTACGTAGTCGAGGACAATGATGAACAAGAAAGGAGCTAGTGTGTCGCCTTGTAGGACACCAGTTGAGATGTCGAATTGGTCTGACAGCTTCCCTTCAACATTGTATGTACATTGTACATTGTATGTTGTCTTGCGCTGTCTTATAGAGTTTAATAGCTTTAACATTCAAAAGTGTGGTGTATGTTTTTTTTTTAAAGGAAAATAATAATTTTAATCATCAAAAACTCATTAAATTGATAAAAAGGGACATTGTTACAAAAAAGTCCTTTTGAACAATTCATCAAATAATCCTGAAAAATATCACAGTCTCCACAAATATTATACATTGATAGTTAACTGCCTTATATTTTTGAGTATACAGTCAATTTGGATGTTGAAGTCATTTCAACTTACATTGACTTAAAAAGAGTTGAAAATTGCTTAACTTAGTTGAGTTAAAGCAATGACAGTTAACAGTGTATTAGATTAATTTCTGAAGGATCATGCGACACTAAAGACTGACAGGTATACATCCCATTATTAAAAATGTAAAACCTTGAAAATTTGAATATGAGCATAAGAGAGACATAAACAGTTCTTAATCGACCTCGATTAAAATACACACAGCAGATGCTGTTCATGTGTTCTGCATCGTCTGAGCTTTGCAGGTTCCAGTCTGGTGACTGGGACGTATAGCTCTGATTGCAGACTCAGCCTCCTGTCAGCCATTGTATTGGCCGAAGACTCTTCTTCACTATCCAGCTGCCGGTCCCTTCTGTTCCCCTCCTCCTCTGAGCAAAGCCCATCCCCCCGACACCCCTCCTCCGCTCCTTCACTCCATATATTCATCTCCCCACCACTATAAAAGGAATTATGTCTCTCTCTACCTTTTTTATCCTACTTGGGATGAGATTGCTTGTAAAGGGACTTTTTGGAAATAAGGAAATTACTCTACCTCTTATAGAATATCTTAAACTGCTTTATACCTATTTCCAAATCCATATGGAAAGTGTGATCTTGCGTTTTAGGATTGGCTCATGGCAGAATATTGAAAGTCAGCAATACATTTTATCTTTTGTTAAAGATCCTTTCTATTTTGAGAGAACAGGATGCAAGCAAATGAGAGTGAGGGAGGAAGAGAGACATAGGGAGAAAAGAGAAATAAAGGAGAAGAAAAGAAAAGGGCTGGGGGATGAAGAGAAGGCTTAGGAAAAGCTCACTTTCATTCAGACAGACAGACCTTAAACCGCTAGCCAGGCTTGTGCCAAAATGTGGCATGCACGACCGAAGGAGAGCTCACGTTCCTAATCACAGCGTTCTCTGTAAAAATGAATATGGTTTATCTAATCAGTATAATTGTGAAAACATAAATTTAACAAATTGGAATTGAGTAATAATTAATCAAAATATTCATTAAAAGTTAACCATTTAAAATGAGTAAGGTTTACACCAAAAAATGTAACAAAAATAAAAAAACGGACGTCAAAGATTAATTGAGAGCTTTTTATTTTATATTGCCAACACTGAAGACACCTGATGTTAACAAGCAGAATCACTGAAGGAGAAAACCGTCATTTTAAAACAAACCGAATCACCATAATGGTGACTAAGTTATGTTTTTTTGGTTGTTGTACTCATTTTAAATGGTTAACTTTTAAGGAATTAATTTGATTAAGTATTACTCAATTCTAATTTGTTAAATTTATTTAATAATATTGCTTGTAATCTATTGCCTCATTTTTTTGATTAGATAAATTCATGTTTACAGTGAGTGCTAAAATAAAAACATCACAATAGCAAGATTCTCAGTGAAGGAAAGCTGTTTAAGCAATTGTTTTCTGTGTCTTTTACTCATACTTTGCTTATTGAGCACGGCGTCCGATAATTAATACAAGCAAATTTGATGTACACAAAACTGCCATTGCTTTTTCTTTTTACATAAGTTGTAGACCCTCTCTGTGAAAGAGAATGTCACATTATGATTACATCACTGCGCTAAGGCATTATTTACAATTGTTCAACGGTCCAAAATAATCCCACTCTAATTTTCATAGTCAACATAACATAATCTGATTTTCCTAATGCTGAGACACCTCGCGCACGTGCTCCTTGCTTTGCTACCACCTTTGATTGACAGCCGGGCGGCAGCACGCAGGCGCGGTGAGCGCTCCCGCAGACAGGGGGCGTCATGGCGTCCTGAGAAAGACAACACAGCCCGACACCGCACCGATCTTCGGCTGACATCGGGATTCGGGAGGAGAGAGGGGCAGTTTCGCCAAACATTAGACGTGATTTCGCTCTGCGCATCCCTCTGAACGGGTTTGGATGTGCACATCTCTCGGAGGAGGAGGAGAGCCTTGTGACACCCGATCGAGAATTTTCCTTTTTCATCTGTATTTGATGCTGCTGCTCAGCGCTCGGTGATACAAAAGCAGGTGAGACCGAGGCGACCGCTCCTTTTTGGGATTCTGGTCGGAAATGTCGAGCGAGAAACCGGTTTTAGCACCGGGTTCCGCCTCGCTCACGGACCGAGAAGCCCCCCCACCACTAGCACCACCGGGCTCGGGGCAGCAAGTCGTAACGGGCTCCGTTACAGGGGACATGATGGTGTCTGGATCGGGCGCCGTGGTTCTACCGGCCGGGGTGATAAACCCCTCGGTTCCGATCCGGAATATCAAGATGAAATTCGCCGTGCTCATCGGTTTGATCCAGGTCGGGGAGGTTAGCAACAGAGACATCGTGGAGACAGTTTTAAATCTGGTAAGCATCTGCAGATACAGTCTGTTGAACGCATGTTTTATTTAGCGCGCATGGTGTTTTTAAAGATGATGTCATATGAGAATTGATTCCTTGATCAAATGCACTAAAGCCAGGAATATATTCCCCGGAGGAATGTCAACCTGCCTTTTGTTGACGTCCCATTCAGATTGCTTTGGGGTGACAAAATATCGTACACATAACGTCATAATTCATTTTCCCTGCGTACTATCACAGAGTGATCGCTGCGTTTGTTTGGTGTGCAAAATTGACAGTGTATCAACACGCCGGCCTGCAACAATGACTCGCCAAATAAGGCAATGCATTTTTTTGTGTCAGATTGACAGGCTGTCAGATTAATAATCCTCGCCTAGACGATATTTTTAACATGCATGTTATCAAACGAATATGGGTTCAGTTTTTATGTGTAAAAATGACTGGTGGGTAGATGTTACGCGACGCAGGAATTCATGGATTAGTTCTCATAGATGTACAGCAGTGTGGGTGTAATTAATATTCAGGGCGCGTTAACGTGTCGTCTGTGATGCTCGTTATTTTTAAGCTGTGATAGTGTTGTGTTTGGCACCTGTTATATCCTCATGTGTTCGATATGGCTGCTGTTTTTGCTCGTGGAGGCCACAGGCTGGTAAGCGAGGTGGATTAAAGCGGGCTTTAACTGAATTCTTGTTATGAAACGGCTTAGAAAACGCATTAACACAGATTCAGTAATGCCTGCTGCATGGGATGCTGGGAGCATCTTTGTTTTGAAGGAAGGGATGGAGATTTCGTTACCGACGTCCTTATCAATAATTACAATTGGCCGATCGGGCCAGGCCTTCTTAAAGCTGTATGAAACGATTTTACATGCTACAACGTTGCAGTTTTTTTTAAGTCATACAAATCAGACCTCAAATTAAAAAAGGTATCTTAATATTATGTGCTTTACAACAAATCAATATGAAACGCAGTGAACGTTGTCAACGTTTTTATTTTTTTTTAAAACAAGCGGTTTATAAACTGGCCTAGTTCAACGTTACAAATGACAAACATTTCACTTAGGTAAATTGCTAGTTCATCTTTATGAATGGATGTTTTAATGGGTTAAAAACATTTGAGCGGCGCGCAAGAGAGTTTGATAGGACAGGTTTTCTGAGGTACTTTTACCTCAGGACAAATTATTTTCACTTCTAAAAAGTTTTGAAAATACATCATGAGAGAGTCGTTTAGCTACGAATGTAGGCCTATTATAGCTAGGCTATTAGTTCCTTAAACGGCCTTAGTAGCCTCTCTTAACAATGTTTCTGCAACGGATAATCACGTTATCCATCTCTACATCTGTTTAAAAATGTTATCGAAACCATTCCCCGACTTAACGGTTTGCGGTGTAATTATATGCAAAATAGACACCGTAAGCTTTCGATTTATTGTCACAATTGGTGTTTACTCTTTAATATGAGGCGTCGGGTCGTTAATTTCGAGTGCTGGATGTTTAGAAACATGTCTGTGGTGATTCCAGTGAGGGGATGCTGCAGCAGTTGCTCTATGCGCAGGGATGCAGAGTTCCTGTAGCCGTGCATGTGGAAGCAGGTGGAGGAGGAGGAGGAGGAGGGTGGGGGTTGCTGCAGTGGTGATGTGCTCTGAAACCTCGAGCCAACGCGATTTAAACCGAAGAGAGAAGCGCAGCTCCTCAGAGGCGGTTCAATCTCTCTCCTGGCTGGAGCTACTGGCGGGTCATGTGACTCCACACAGTTTACTGTTTCAGATCGGTTTATGAAATTATACCAACGTACTTCCTATGTATGCTGTGCCTAATAGCTACAAAGCGTCGATAAACGTTTTAAACAAGAAGTCTTGCCATCCTGTCAGCTCTTAGCCTTTCTATTGTTTATTTTTGGTTAAATTTTGACCCACAATTATAGCCTAGTAGTTTTTTGTCTTGAGAACCATTGTAGACTCTATAACATTGTCAAGAACACCTTAACAAATGCAACTAGCACATTTTCAGTGTAGCCTAATATGAAATAGTTTTTTATTTATAATCTGTGATCTTTTTTGGATCAATATTTGGAACAAATTCTGACGTTTTACAATTGGCCCTTTTGTAGATAGTTTAAAAAAAAAATCTAATCTATTAACCCTCAATCGGGTCATGGGGTCTACACCACCCCAATCGACTTTTACTTTAAAAAAAAGGTTCCCTTCATCTCAGTGGAATACAATTTTGTGCATTTTCATGTACTGTATACACACATTAAAAAAACTGGGCTTGATTTGGTTGTTCTGAAGGTATGTAAAAAAAAATGTTTACACTTCTGGTCTTCGGGGTTCGATATGACCCCACACTGAAATGAAAACAAAAAACAAACATATATATATATATATATATATATATATATATATATATATATATATATATATATATATATATATATATATATATATATATATATATATATAATATTATTATTATTATTTTATTATTTTTTTCTTCATCTGTAAAAAAAAATATTCAAGTAAAAAAAAAAATTCATTTCAGTGTGGGGTCAATATGACCCCACACTGAAATGAATGGGAAAAGTGAAAAAAAAAAAAAAATATATATATATATATATATATATATATATATATATATATATTTTTTTTTTTTCACTTTTCCCATTCATTTCAGTTAATTCATTTCATTCATCTGTAAAAAAAAATAAAAAAAAAAAATCCGGCATAAATCTGAAGATTTTTACACAGAAATGAAGGCCTAGTACTAGAGCATAAATGCAATGTATCATAAAAAAAAAATTCATATGCAAGCTAATGGTGTAGTTGAGGAATTGTGTGATATATGGATTCAAAAGTACTTTACATCTCCAAAAACACCGCATTAATGAATAGATGAGAAGTAAACAACAAAAAAATATATATTATTTGTATGACTAAAAATGTATATTTTTTGTACAATTACTCAATCAATTGTTTGGGTTCGTATAGACCCCGAAGCCCAGAAGTGTAAACAGGAAACGAAGCCCATTTGAAGGTTAATCAAATTGGAACTGATCTATTAATCATATTTGAAAATGATGTGCATTGTGGGCCAATCTGCTTCCTTCCCAATGGAGATGTATTTGTGAAATGCACATTAATATCATGCAGTTTGATTGTATTATTGCAATCCATCAGTCATTAAAGCGTTTTACACTAAAGAAAAAAACATGTTTTAATAAATTTTATTCTTGCAATAGTAACACAAACTGCAGCAATTGTGGTATTTTGGCAGAAATTATAGTTTCCATTGTTTTTTAATGCTGGCCAAAGAACATAGCAGTAACATTGTGCACTAGGGAAAGAGAGAAGCATTGCATAGTGTTTGGCACAATGCCGATACACAACTGTAGGTGGGGTAGACCTTATGTATTATTCAGCTTAGTCTGAAACGGCTGCTTGTGCCTGAGTACAGCCAGTATTGATGGATGGTAAATGCCATTTAGCAGAGCAGATGTACCGATCACCTTAATTAATTGGCGATTTCCGCAGGGCTTGGGAGAAGTCTATGCGTTTCAGGAAAAAAAGATACAACGAACAGGATTTGGTTGTTTTTAAGGCGTTGGAACTCGTCTTTTGCCAGTTCATGGCCCCTTCTGAGGGCCTTTTATTTTCTCCAGTGTTTCCCTTCTTGCAATTGAAATTCAGACCAGAGAACACATGTTGTGAAGCACTGCTGTTAGACCCTGAATGTAATTACTGTAGACTCGTCCTCAACCTCGTGGCCTTACAGTGGTATGCCAGACATCCCTGCCACCCTGCTTCTGAACAAATGACACACGCAGGAGGTGTTGAGAGGGCTCTGATCTGGCGGAGGGATGAACGGGTGTCCTGTGGCCCTCTTCGTGAGGGCAGTTCCTTATAATGTGCCAGACAACATGCAAGCATGCAAATGTTCTATAAAACACACATGAGACGCCTAGCTGCCAGATGTATTTCTGTAATCCTGCCTCTGGTCTATTTTCAAATCATTTCTGTTTATGTGTAGAGGTCCACGGTGTCTTTTATTAAGCGTGGATCACAGGAAGACTTCCCTGACTGTATGCAGGGCTCACAGCTCTCTCCCTGTGGATCTGACATAGTTACTATTGTAGTCGTAGCTGCAGTCTTGCTGAGTTCACCCTCAGATAAATCAGGAAACGGGTTCGTCTTTTTAATCGCTGTACTGTATTACATTAATCCTGTACTGGAAATATGTAGGCTGCAATTATAATATTAGTGGCAATTTGGCTGTGTGGCGAGGGAGATGCAATGTTGTTTGTGATATTCGTAATTTTATTTGCCTTTCTTTAATGCGTGTGTCGTCCTTTACCTCCCGTCATTCAGTTTCTTCTGTGAGAGGCACACTGAGCCAATCTGCTCACTGTCTCTCGTCCCCCTCTCTCTCTTTTCTCTACCCGTAACGCACACACACGCACAGACTGCCACCGAGGGCCTGACGTTTAGACTCCCCTGCTATTAGCAAAGCATCATAGTTGCCATGGAAACGGCACCATGGGATTGTGCTGCTTGCTTCCCACCATACCAACTGTTGTCATCTCTTCCTGGCCAACTGGATCAGCTCTGCGATCTGGACAGGAGGATATAGAAAGTAGTTTATTTGACACTAAATCGACTGGCGTGTACAAGTAGTAAACATTTGAAACCAAGTAAACAAGTTAGATTTCATCCTAATAACAGATCTTAATCAGTGTTAAGCATTTTGTCTGTTCCACAATGGAAATGAAAATGCAAACCAATTGGAACATATCTTTAGTTTAATATATAGTTACACTTCCTTTCAGAAGTTTAGGGTTGGTTAAATATTTTTATATTTTGTTAAAGGTGCATTATGCAACATTTTAACCCATACATGCTTAAACGACTGCCTGATGTGTTGAATGAGCCCTTCTCTGATCACTGTGATTGCCTCTATAATGGGCGTGACGTCATGCGCGTTCACGCTCACCTGGCATGTTTGTGTACTCGCGCCATTCTCCGTATCAGCGAAGACAACTCGAGCGACAAAACTTTAGTTAACTTTCACAAAAGTAGAAGATGGATTCAAAGAGACCGGCTTGTAGTTCATTTCAAACCCCAACGTAAACTCCACGTAAGACAATAAGAAAGAAAATAAAACTTGTGTCTAATGCCAGGCGTCGAAATAAGACGAGAGTCAACATCGGTTGCAGTTTCGCTAGTCGCCAGAGGGGCCGTAGTTCTGCAATAACGCAGAGACTTGCGCAATGCACCTTTAATTTAAAATGATTTTATTATTCTCACCAAGAGTTCATTTATTTGCTAAAATAGTCAAAAACTTTTTAAAAAGAACTATTTTAAATAAGAAATAATTTTTAGCATCATTACTCCATTATTTAGTGTCACATGATCCTTCAGAAATTATTCTAATATGCTGATTTGGAGCTCAAGAAACATTTCTTCTTATTATTATTATCACAGTTGTGTTAGTTCATATTTTTGTGGAAACCCTAACACATTTTTCAGGATTCTATGATGAATTGAACATTCTAAATAACAGCATTTATTTTACATGCAGCTATTATAGACTTTAAACATGTCTTAACTGTCGTTTTTGATACATTTAAGGCATCCTTGCATAATAAGAGTATTAATTTATTGGTAACACTTTACAATAAGGTTCATTTATTAAACATTAGTTCATGCATTAACTAACATGAACTAACCATTTGTTACTGTATTTGTTATTCTTTGTTAACGTTAGTTAATACAAATCTAGCTGTTCATTGTTTGTTCATGTTAGTTCACAGTGCATTAACTAATGTTAACAAGATTTTAATAAAGTATTAGTAAATGTTGAAATTAACATTACCAAAGATTAACAAATGCTGAAGAAGTATTGTTCATTCTTTATTAATGTTAACTAATGTAGTAACTAATGAACCTTATTGTAAAGTGTTACCAATTTGTTTTAAAAAAAAACTTGGCAAAACTTGTGCATGTGGCATGCTTTGAGGTGTCTGTTTGTATCTTAAATGCACATTAGGAACATCTTTGGTTTTTCACTCTCTCGTGGCTGAGTGGTTGTTGTCTGTCCAAAGGGATCATCTCATTATTCACATCCACTCTGCCGAATCACCAAGGTCAGGATGCTCTGCACAGTCAGCACAAACAGTCCTGTGGCCACAGAGACACACACAGCTCTATATCGCTCATTCAGGACGTAGCCATGCATAGAACGGTATGAGACCGCTCAGCGTAACACAAAGTACATGCAAATCTTCACGGGATCCGTAATCTCTAAGGTCAAAAGAGCACAGGGAGCGTGGAAGTGGCACAGCGCATGTAACCTATAGGATCAGTTTGTTTGCCTGCAGAACTGAACAACAATAGAGAAGCAGATATGAAATCAGGCCCTCACAATCAGATAAGCCGCATAATCAATTAATGAATTGTTTACCGTACATTTACATTTCATGGATCCAGCAGATGTGACAGTAGCTAATGAGTATGAGAACAAAGCCACGCTAATCTTCTTTACCTCCGAGTGTAAGACTGATCTCTTGCTTTAATGAAAGTGCTTGCATTAACCTGTGACAGGGCTACGTTATCGGTCAACGCTGAAAGCTTTCAGAGAGAAGAAGTGTGCTCTATGCCACGGTTAAGTTACATGTTTTGTGGATTTGAGGTCATGTATATGCTAATATTCATGATAAACACTTTGAAAAGGGTTAAAAGTTTGAGGGTCAGTATGAAATTAAGGTATTAAGTCTCATTCTCACCAAGGCTGTATTTATTTATTTGTATTTATTCGATGTATTTTGGGGTGTAACGATACCCTCATGTCACGATTCGATACATATCACGATACGATATTATTGCGATACTCCAAGACATGATAAAAGGTTAACAAAACATGTACTGTTGATTAAAATGCTAAATTTGATATTGTGGGTTTAAATAAATAGGCTTGGATGCTGTGCTTGTAATTCAAGGACAATGGTGAAACCAAAATAACAATATTCATGATTCTGAAGCTGAAAATATTTTTAGACAAATATTCTTGCACTTTTTCTGACTAGATATATGTAACTTTTTTGGACACTTTTTTTTACTGGTCATTTGGCATTATCAGGGCCCACAAATATTCCCCCATTGCATTATTATACATTATAAACAACATTATATATAGTAGTTTAATGTAGTAATGACATTTTTAGTAATGACAATTTTTATTTTGGGGGAACTATCCACAATACATAATGTTGCATTTTTGTATTGCGATATATTGTGGCGCAATATATTGTTACACCCCAAATGTATTTACTGAAATTATTAAATCACTTATATTATAAAATATTACTACGATTTAAAACAGCTATTGTCTATTTTTATATATTTTAAAATGTAATTTATTCATGCAAATCTGATTCCAGTCTTCAGTGTCACATGATCCTTCAGGAATCGCCCTATAACGTGCTTCATAACAAATATTTCATATCATTATTAAAGTTGAAAATGGTTGTGCTCAGTGCTGTTTAATATTCTTGTGGAAAGCACAATAGTTTTTTCCAGTGTTGTTTTTATTTATTTATTTTTTATTTAATCTACTAGAGCCGACCGATAAAGGATTTTGAAGGCCATATACCGATACAAATATTTTGGGGTTTTAAAATCCGATATATCGGCCGACATTTTTTTTTTAAATTATTTCAGAAACGAGCAACAAAACATTAACAGATTTCCCTAACATTAGTTATTTGTAATTATTCATGAGTTTTACTAAAATATTACTAAAATAATATGATAATGCATTCATTTATCGGCCATTAAAACTGTCGATACCGATATTTTGAAAATGCGTAATATCGGCCGATAATATCGGCCTGCTAAAATATCGGTCTGGCTCTACAATATACTAAATGTAAATGGTAAATGGACTGCATTTAGCGCTTTTACAGACCCAATGGCCACCAAAGTGCTTTACATTTTGCCGGAAATGTACAGCGTCCTTGCGGAATAAAAGTATACATTTCTTAAAACTAATTCTTACTTACCCAAAGTTCTGTGCATGATTCTCACTAGAGGCCACTGGATCTAACAAAAAGATTTGTCTTTCCTCCAATATGACCAAACTTCCTGTTTCAATGTAAATTGTTTGAGCTCAAACGGTAACATCTGTCTTTGTGAAGACCTTGAGACAGGAATTTCATTAAACCTGGCGGTTTCATTAGAGAACAAGTGCATACAGGCAGTGTGCAGCTCCTAACATTCGTCATTATTGACTTCACTCATTAGTTATGTAGATGGAAGTGATTCGTGCACTTGTCTGACACAGAGAATGCTTTGTGAGCTATGTATCGTGATAGATTAATTTATAACAAGGTAGAAGGGCCACTTTTTTCTTCAAAAGTGCTTTATGGCAGTTCTGGTAAATATTTTATGTAGTGAGATAAGTGAGATATAATCAGTACTGTGAGTTTTGGTGTAAAATGATTCGTTTTTATCAGCAGTATATTAGATTTAAAGTGATTTGGGATGTCCTACATGAACATCAATGCTCTACATGTCTGAATTGATGTTATGTTTGACAAAAAAACAAACAAGGCATGACTAGATGACATTTAATATGCTTTTACAAAATGTTGATGTACACACACAAAGTCACCAGTAAAGAACTGCATAACATCACTCAGTATGTGTCTGATTTGTTGGGAAGGTCGACGCTGAACATCTGCGGATCTCAGCTTGCTGTGTCCATATTTTATCCTCGGGCAGATGGACATAAAGCAAGGACACTTGCATTGATTAAAATCTTGTTAAAGGCGAGCACATGACTATATTTGATGTGCAATTTACTACAATATTCTTTACCTTGAGCTATAATGCCTTTTATTGATTGTAGTTCAAGACAACCTTGTAGTACTTCCCTCATTTCCCTGTTCACTTGGATATAATATGTTCTTTTCTCCTGTGACCGAGTGGTGTGTTTTCCCCACATATCCTTATCATCTTCATGCTTATTTTGACATGTTAGCTGCCCAAGGCGAGCATGACTGGCTTTTAGCACTTCTACTCTTCCTGTCCACACCATGACCAATGACATTTGCATCCAATGAGTTCTCAAAATGATCGTGATTTTAATGGTAAAAATGCTACAGTGAAAAACTTTTTACAGTAAATATCTGTGATCGATGTACTTTTACTGTAAAATACCATTAAATTTACAGTTTTAAAGTGTAAATAACCAACTCATTGTATAATTTACTGTGAAAAAAACAATTGGCATTCCCAAAATTCCCTGTTTCTTCATAGTTTGCTTAGTCTTTTTCTAATATGCATATTTTAGAGTTCTATGTGACATTTAATGTTGTTAAATTAATGTTTATTGCCTTTTTAAAATTTCATGTGTGTTACCATGATGGTGTTTAATGTTTGAGTGAATGACACTGTGCAGATTCTATATTTTAATATTAAGTTTCTTGTGGAAGAGCTGCATGTGAGTTCCAAATATCATGTGACTCTCATCTCCACTGTGATTGGTGGTTGTCAGTGTATTATAATGGTAAAAACAGATATTAATACTTATATTGGCCGATAATTTAACATTATATCCGATAATGAAATACAGAAAGTTAAGTCTGTCTGTAAAACCTTGTTGCCGTAAAGTCTTACTGCTGTATTTTATACAGTAATTTTCTGGCAACCAACATTTTACCGTAAATTGAACCTATTATGTTTTTGCCCAGAGTGAGCCCATTTTCTCTGTGGCTTGATATATTAATATGGAACAGGTAGGATTTATAATTTGTCACATTGTGCCTGGTTATGATGTGTTAAGGGCCATTCATTCACACAAAGGATGATAACTATAATGTTTTAATAATCATTCTGTTTCTCTGAGAATAGGGAAGTCCACACTATAACTGTAATGATATCATTGGAATGACTTTCACAATTATGTTTTCTAGCTGATGAACAATAAACATGGACAGCAAATCCGAATCCATCTGATTATAAAGAGCTTGAGCATGTAAAGTGTGAGAAAATTACTGTAGCACTCGCTTTAATAAAAACAACATTATCATCCATTGTTGTGGATTAACTGTGGATCAATACTGATTTACCACTATTTGTTTCTTTTTAAATGCATCTGTATTGCCACGAAAATGCAAGCATACTGTAGATGTTGGTATGGAGATAAAAACACATAAATAAATCGTCCAATGGTGTGGATGCTAATATAGTTATCGTGATAATAATTCTTACAGTTATTGTTTTTGGTGTGAACTATCACTCTCAGCTCCCTTTAGCACATTTTACCATGTTTAAATCCATATTTGATCAATATCAGTGCAGAAAATGATAAAAAAATGTCAGAAGATTCAGCCTAGGTCCGGGCTAGATGCGCTAACATCATCCTTTTCCCATGATTTTCATCTTGACCTTTTTTATTTAAAAAGGCGGCACAGATAAGGTTGCAACTTGGGCAGTAGCCCCTTTCATAAGAGCTTTCCAAATTGAGAGGCTCTTATGAAAGAAGAGGGTTTAAATGGATACTTCAGGATTTAGCTTTAAGCTTTGTATTAGTCGGAAAACCTGTAGTATTTTCAAATTACCATGCTTTCCACCCTCATATCCCCCTGAGACGAGAGATTTATGTATTTTTTGTCTGGAAAAATTCGTCATTTTGTGTTATTGGATGATTTTTTGTCCAGAATCTAAAGACTAGTCAGTAGTCGGGTCTGTCCCACATGTCCTCAACCCGCCCATAGAGGGCGATCTCACTCACAGAATGAACACATAGTGTCGGCCATCTTGTTTTGGAAGCTAAGCTAGCAGGCTCTTGTTCTGTGGAGAAAGCTGAGTAGTCGGGGTTACCATCCTCTTTTTCTCGGACATGTCCGTCCGTCGATGTCCGGGATTCAGCTTTTGTTTATTCATTGTTTACATGCACAGCTTTTGTTTCAATCTAACTGTATTCGTTCCGATTGGTGAATCTGAATGTAGTGTTTACATGAACGCTAAACAAGTGATCAGTTGATGTGCGTTTTAACTTTGCTAAGAAATCCCCTCTCTGTGAGAGATACGAGACCGGTGCGTCTCACAGGTGTCTCTCATCCGTAATCACGCCACCGGCCTCGCGCCGTTCTCCCGCGGCCCTCACTCGTCCCGCTCGCCACAGGAAACATGATGAATGGCGACTGTAGAACGCAAAAGCCCAATCCCGGACATTTTGGGCGATCTCAAAACACATTTTCGGGCAGACTCATCACTAGTAGCCTAGACTTGTTGTTTAACGACTGCACTCTGTTAGCGGTAGGCGTGGCCTCCTAGGGCAGCGAAGCAAGTGCATTCTGGGAGTTGTTGTCTTTCATCCACATAAGCCAAAAATACATTTTCTGGCTTTTCTCAGTCTAGAAAGCTCCAAATTCACATTTATTCTACATAAATGACCCATTTTAAATACACATTCATCTTTCCAGAGGTGAAGTATCCCTTTAAGAAAAGAATTGTAGCATAATTCTAGATTAGTCCAGTGTTCCTGCCAATTTTGGAGCCAGTGCCCCATCGTGACGTATTTCCAGCGGCGCTTCACTGTCCAGAGCCTTCTTTACAAAACTTCATGAGCACGACTCTTATCTCTGCTAATGAGAGTCTCTATGCATGTAATCTCTATGCTATTGCAGAGCCATTTTAAAACAGATAAGTTGGTATTGTTGATCATCAAGCTTCTGCACTCTGGGAATGATTCTCTCCAGTATCCCTGATCTTTCTGGATGAGAGCCCAGAATCTGACACTGAAGTTAGAATTTTGAGTCGGAGACAATCATAAATTTGCTCGTGTTTGACGGCAGCAGACTCCTAACCTCAGTGTAAGTGAAACATGTACCATATGGAGTGTATTTTAACTGAATCATTCCACACTTGTTTGACGCTTTCAGCTGTCCAATGGGAAATAAAGTTAGTAAAGTGCTTCGCAGCCATTACTGTTATACTGTTATGGTCATTTTGCCTTGCTTTACTGGTTTTGTGTAGTGGAAAGTTTTGCAGAGGTTTAGCAACACAAATTAAGGGTGAATGGAGCCTACAAGGGCTATTGAAAATATATGTCTCTCATGCCTCTTGAAATCGCTCTATCAGGGTTTCAATGATGGTGTAAGTGTTTGCTGCAAGGTCAGAAACAGATTCATTGCTGTCAGAGGCCAGACAATGGGCCCTATTTTAATTATCTGAAACGCAAGTGTCAAAGCGCGCAAGTAACTTTGTGGGCGGGTCTCGGCGCTGTTGCTATTTTCCCGGCGGGATAAATGCCTCTTGCGCCTGGCGCAGAATCTAAAAGGGGTTGGTCTGAAGTAGCTTCATTATTCATAGGTGTGGTTTGGACGTAACGTGAAATAAACCAATCAGAGCGCCATCCAACATACCCTTTAAGAACAGGTGCGCATGTTGCATGAGGGATTGTTATTATAACGCGAGTTTACCAGGAGCGTTCACAGCCGAGGAGATCGATGTTCTTGTTCGGGCAGTGGAAGACAGAGAAGTGACGTTGATGGGGATCCGCCCAGGGAGCGCAAGTTTATTTCCTAGTTTAACGACGTGCGTCTGTGGAGGGAAAAAGCCCGCTTTGCGCGAGTGCAAAATAGGAATGAGACATGCGTTTGTGTATAAAGTCATTTGCGCCGGGTGCAAGATAGAGCCCAATGTTATTGTAATGGACAGACCTTGTGATTGTACTTTTCGTAGTTAAAGGGATACTTCAGGATTTAGCATTAAGCTTTGTTTTAAGTCGAAAACCTGTAGTATTTCTGAATTACTGTGCTTTCCACCCTCATATCCCCCTGAGACGAGAGATTTTTGGATTTTTTGTCCAGAGGCTAAAGACTACAGTCAGTAGTCGGGTCTGTCCCGCATGTCCTGAACCCGCCCATAGAGGGCGATCTCACTCACAGAATGAACACATAGTGTCACAGGAAACATAACGAATGGCGACTGTAGAACGCAAAAGCCCAATCCCGGACATTTTGGGCGATCTCGAAACACATTTTCGGGCAGACTCATCACTAGTAGCCTAGACTTGTTGTTTAACGACTGCGCTCTGTTACCGGTAGGCGTGGCCTCCTAGGGCAGCGAAGCAAGTGCATTCTGGGAGTTGTTGTCTTTCATCCACATAAGCCAAAAATACATTTTCTGGCTTTTCTCAGTCTAGCAAGCTCCAAATTCACATTTCTTCTACATAAATGACCCATTTTAAATACACATTCATCTTTCCTGAGATGAAGTACCCCTTTAAACCACTCTTTTCCTATGTAGGCAGTGTAATGGGTTGTACACATTCTGCACACCACCTGGCTCCCAATGTCTCTAAATAATCAGAACCTCTTTTTGCTAGACAAGAGGCACAAATGCTTGGAGTAAGCGCAAAGAAAACAATCATAAAATAAAATGATAAATGAATGGAAAGATTCTGACTCCGAGTAGACCGTCTTTGTCACACCATCTGATAACAAAGCTCCTGCTTCTGCTGAAATGATTGAATTTAAAAATAGATTTGATGGTTTTCAGCTGCAAACAACTTTGGGAACAATATTAGGAAAAACAAATACAAGTGCTTATAATGTGGTCATTGAATTAACTGCCATTGCGCTGCGAATGAAACGGGTTCAGTTGTTTTGCAAGTAGTTATTTTCCGCATTGAATTTGGGAATGTGAAACTGCAATGTCACAATCAAATCTCCAGATATGTTGGATAAAACTCTTTCTCGTTCCCGGTTGTGAACAAAGTTGTCACTATTTAGCTCAGACATTCAGTGCTGGCAGGAATGTCATGTACTTCCAGGCATTACAAGCATCTTGGACGCTGTGATCGGCAGGTATGAGTTCGGATAAGCTGGTTCTGCATCAAATGAGATGTTCTTGAGAAGAAAATCAGGGCTCAAAATACGCTTATAGCTGTAAACAACTCCCCAAATTGCAGCTTCTTGGGATATTTAAGAACATACTTAGCAAGTAAGAAACATTGGTGTTATCATTTTGGATATTTGAGTATCTGTCGAAAATAGCATACTGCACTTCAGAATATCATGACACTTTTTATTCAGCATAGATTTCACATTAACATTATATATAACATTATACTGCTGTGTTGGTACACATGACATTTGCCAAATTCATTCAATTTTAATTTGATTCAATTTATTTCTGATTCACTGCCATTCAAAAGATTGGGGTTGGTAAGATTTTTTTAATGTTTTTTGAAAGAATTCTCTTACGTTCCACGAGTCTGCAATTGTTTGATTAAAAAAACTGTCAAAAACAGTAATATTGTGAAATATTATGACAGTTTAATTTTTCTTTTCCAGTCTTTAGTGTCACACGATCCTTCAGAAATCATTCTAATTTGCTGATTTGGAGTCCAAGTAACGTTTCTTATTATTAATATTAAATAACCTTTTGCTGCTTAATACTTTTGTGGAAACTGATTAATTTTTTTTTTCAGGATTATTTGATGAAAAGAGAACATAAATTGAAATCTTTTTAATAAACCACACGTCTATAGTGCCACTTTTGATCATCTTTGCCGAATAGAAGTATTCATTTATTAAAAAAAATTATGATGTCCTTTTGCTTGTACATAAAATACATTCTTTCAAATATTGGTGTCAGTTATACAGATATCCTATGAAATTAAAATATGAATTCAATGAGTAAGGAAGGATTCAGTCTTTGTTTGAGATTGAGTCCATTTAAAAGGACAGAATAAAAAAAAAGTAATTTGTTCATAAATCAAACTAGTTGTGCAGTATATTTTTGATTCACTAAAAAGAACTGGTTCATAAGAGTCGTTTGTCCGTGAATTGGACACCACTGGTCACGATTCATGTCATCTTTTGAGGATAATGCAAGATAAGATGCTTCTTGTATTTATTGGTAAATGCCTTCACATACCATCACTAGGGCCCTATAAAATCCGTTTATTCTTTTCCCAAATTTCATTTTATTTTTTCCCAAATTCCGTTTTTTTCCGCTTTAACTTTTGCAAATTCCGCTTTTTTGTTTAAAATTTTGGGAATTCATTTTTTTTTACCCTTTACTGTTATTTTAGTTGTAAAAAGAGTGTGCTTTTTATTCCGTGATTCGCAGAAATTATAGGGCCCTACATCAAATTCTAATTCAGACCGGATTCAAATTTTGAGAATGTTCAAATGAAAATTACAATCAATCTGAAAATGTATATTTTGACCTAATTGTAAAAATGTATTGACATAGCTGGAAAATTAGCCAAACCACACCCTCTTTTTCAGACACCCCATCCAACCAACAAACGTCTCTCAAAGTAACACAAAGGCATTTGATGCACATTGGCTTGTTTGTGAGTGTGTGCGCTGTTTGTGTACATACTGTAACACATCAGTACATGCACGACTAGATGTCCATCTCCTCAAAGGAATCGCTAAAAGGTCATATTTCTTTAATTCAGTGCTTTTCAGAAAAGAGGTTGATTTCTCCATGAGCATGATCCAGACAGCGACGGATCTATTATAGAAAAGGGCAGCTGGGAGAAAATATGCTTTTAAAGTCCCACTGTTGAACTGTTCAAGGAGAACTACTCGCATTTACTTGCATGTGTCTTACTTCTTAAGTGTGTGTGTGTGGAGGGAGATGATATTGGATTGAGTAACCAAGGGCTCGGACTTATTTTGAGCTCTGCACAGGTATGTAGAGGCTATGTGTCTTTGTTTGTGAACGAGACCAGGGTCTTACAAGCTCTGTCTTTCTGCTGCAAAGAGTTTCGCTGATACTAGAGTCTGGGTCACACACACACACACACACATTTTTTGTGGTGCAGACAGCCAATTGCATTCTCCACCACACTGCATATGATCCTGGATTTGCTGATTTTACACTGCACCCGCCCCAACCCCCCACCACACACACACACACACACACACATCTTTCTTGTACTTGGTGAGAGTCATATGAAATTCATGTTGGCCTAGTTTTTTGCCTGCCCGCTGTCTGCACCCGCTAAAAGCAGCATGGCATGCGTTGTGGACAGAATTAAACAGGCTCCGGTGATGCTTCACCCCAGCTGGTATTCTTGTTTTATCTACACTCTAAAAAATGCTGGGTTGTTTTAACCCAATTTTGGGTAAAATATGGACAAACCCAACTATTCTGTTAAAACTGTAATTTAAAAATGTAACCCTATGGCTGGGTTCGTCTATATTTTACCCGAAATTGGGTTAAAAACAACCCAGCATTTTTTGGAGTGGGTCCATGTGACTCTATAAGCCTGACGACTTATCTTTAAGTTATTACAAAATATAAAGCAGATAAATTCCATCTGCATTTATATATTTATTTAAATAGTGCAGTATGTATTATCTACACTCTAAAAATGCTGGGTTGTTTCAACCCAAATTTGGGTCAAATGTGGACAAACCCAAATGTTGGCTAAAAAATGTAATTAAAAATGTACAGTTGGGTTAAAATTATAAATTAAATTTTTTTAACCCAACATTTGGGTTTGTCCACATTTTACCCAATTTTGGGTTAAAAATGTAATTTTTAAATTTTTCACTTTCAACTGTACATTTTTTAATTACATTTTTAACCCAACATTTGGGTTTGTCCATATTTTACCCAATTTTGAGTTAAAACAAGTGTAGGTCATTGAGTGTAGCTCATTCAAACCTGAGATAAATAGTAATTCTATTAGTTTAACCCTAAAAATACATTACAATGCAGCTTTGTTCATCGCTGAGGAGCAATTTAGTGCATCTTGCAATAATTTAACCCACAACAGTTTTGGGAAATATTTAGGATAAATGAACTATATTGACAGGATGTGGCAATTGCAGGTATTTTTTTACCTCCTAGTTGATTGAAAATCAGATCTTCTCAATATTTGTTACGATTCAAGATGGCACCAGGCAGCAACTGATGATTGAAAATGGTTTGATGTAGCTTGATGGAAAGAATTTAAAAAGTGCAGGTAAAGGGATAAGCAAGCTGTCATTGTAATAGCTTATGAGGCAATATAGGGACTAATTATTATTTTATTTATCAGAACTTTAATATATTTTGATGTTCATCTGTTCTGTTGTGACAATAAAAGAAACTTTTATTGGTTTCTGTTTTTAAAATGCATTATATTATTTTAGTTAAAACGCATAAATAACTATGTTAGGGAAATCTGTTAATGTTTTGTTGCGCGTTTTTAAAAAAAAAAAAACTGAGAAAAACGGCCGATATATCGGAATATTGGATTTTAAAACCCAAAAATATTTGTATTGGTATCGGCCTTCAAAATCCTTTATCGGTTCGGCTCAATCACAGAGAATATTTTCTGCAATAATCCAGTCGGGGGAACCAGGGTGATGCTAACGTCTGGGTTGGAAAACGATGTCATCACTGTTGTGGGTTTAGAGTTTGTATTTAAGTCTTTCGCCCTTTTTGGTCACATGCTGTGTTTCTAATTGAGTTCTCCCCCTTTAGTTAAGGGACCCTCTGAATTCCTCTCTAGAGTTCACCCGAATCCCTCTAACCACCACAAGGTCTCGCAGTGAAGTCAGTCTGGCCCGCTAAAGTCTCGTCCTGTCCTCCAACGTGCCCTCTGGCGTCCTCGCCGCTCTGACTCACTCTTCGTCTGGCGTTAGACTGGAACAGGGAGGGCGGGAGAGAGAGTCACAGAAAGGGGAGGGTTCGAAGAACAAGAGAGACGGAGCTTCCCGACTCTTGTTTCCAGCACTGCAGGGCCATTGTGTTGCATGCTGGGGGAATAAACAGCTCAAGAGGGTTATTTAGGAGCCACATTATGTTGGTTCTGGTGCGGAGAGCACAGGCCTGCGGGTTGGAAGGGAACATAAGCCCGACAAGAGGATTTGAGTCGGCTTTGTGGGGCTGCAATGCTGGTCTTTGACTCATTATCACTTTGTGCGTTTGAGGTGTCACTACATTTGCTGTGGAGATCTCACAAAAAGGGGGTTTGTTGAATTTGAGTCAGATCAGTGGAGATAGATTTGACCTTTTAGACCTGTTATAAATGAGAAAGTTGAGTTTTCAGACTGAATTATTCACTGTCAACATGTATGAATGTCCTCTAATACCGTTTTTTTTGTAGATTTATAACTGTTATGTTTCTTGATTCACCTCAATTTGTTCTGTCCACCCTTTCCCACTCGGTACAAACCAGCCAACCATTTAATTCCACATCGATTAAGGGTAGAAAGTGTTGTTGCAGTCTGTGATTTCATTGCAGTCCTGACTGCCCATGGGCTTCTGATCTATAGTTATGGGTAAAATGTTACGTTCGGCTTGTTTTCATGTTCAGATAGATGTTGGGCTTATATTGCAGATGCTCAAACTCTCCCGTTTGACTCCAGAAAAGGCCGATTCCTGGCATACAGATTTGGCAGAAGTACAATATTTCACTTTGTGTCTCTTTGTGAGAAGTCTTTTGTTCCAAGATTAGGATGTAAAACAGAGAAGACACGCCTGGCTCTCTGGCCTAGTGTCAAAGCCTCGGTTGATGGGATTGCTTTTAATTAGCTTTTTATTTTTAACATGCAAAGCGAATCTCAAGGTCACATGTGTTGTTATTATATAAATAAATTATTAAAAACAGTTTGCATTTTTTTTAATGAAGGTGAAATTTGAAAAAAATATTACATGAAAAATGTTTAAAAAAATATTCTGGATGAATTGAGAATCACGATTTTTCTTTTTCAAATAGTGATCGATCGATTCTCCCACGACAGAGTTTCAGTGCAGCTTCAAAGGGCTTTAAACGTACACCAGACGATGAATAAGGGTCTTATCTAGCGAAACGATCGCTCATTTCAAAAATAAATGAAAAGTTTAAGTTTTATAAGCTCAAATGGTCGCCTTGCTTTGTTCTGAGATGCGCGTTCGTGACTACTCTCCGTTCAAACTCGTTCATCCAAATAAACGAATCTTTTTTTCGAATCATTTCGTTCGTTGAATGATCGAAAAAAGGTGTTCATTTTAAGATTTCGTTTAGTTTCGCTTCATAAGATCCATATTCATCATCTGGTGTCGTTTAAAGCTCTTTGAAGCTGCACTAAAACTCTCATTTGGACCTTGAACCGTTTGGTTCCCATTGAAGTCCATTATATGGAGAAAATCCTGGCAATGTTTTCATCAAAAACCTTCATTTCTTTTCAACTGAAGAACGAAAGACATGGACATCTTGGATGACATGGGGTGAATAAATTATCAGCAAAAGTTTTTTTTAAAAGTGAACTACTCCTTTAATGCTAACGTTCTTTCTTTAGTATTATTAATTAAATCCCTGGCAGTGGCTAAGGTCGTTAGGACAAAGTTGTGTGTGCAAACTTTTTCGAGCCTTTCACTGACGTTCACTGACATTATTTGATGGTTAATGCAGTGAGCACAGCATGACCAGCTCAGGCCTTTCTGTCATTAATATTATTATATTGTTCTTTCATTTGCGTTAAATATTTCGCAAGGTCATAAATGATTATTAATATATTGTTGTAATATATATTATTTTTTATCATCATGAATATAGACATCATTTGGCTTTATATTTAAGTATGCTGACATTTAAGTTGACTTGAGTGATTCTGAAGGTTTGGTTTTCTGAACGGCTTGTGGCCTGCGGGTGCAGGACCCAGGGTCAAAGGTCAAACCCTTTCCTCATTCAGCCTTACCAACAAGCTGTGGTCTTGTGATGCTGGCATTACTCCAGCTTACCCGATTGTTGTTTTCTCCGCAACACAAGTGGCTATTGTTCGGCAGGCCATGTGTTGAAGTCACAATGCTGGGGAACGGAAGTGGGATGAAAAGAAATAAAAGGTCAGGAGGGTAGAAGAGACTTAAGTCGACTATATAACTAACATGGAATATGCAAATTGATTTTCCTTTGTGGCTTTGCCTGCTTTAAGATACTCTCCTACCGAAGTCCTGAATACGTGATGATTGCTGGTGAGGATTTCGTGACTTTGAGGTGTTGAGAGATGATCGTGTGTGCTGTCATCTGCATCCAAGTGTGGCAATATTTCAATTAATATTGGTATATTGGGTTCTTGTTAGAGTAATGCATCCCTCCGGGTGAGTTTCCAGTAAAGCACTATAAGAAACATGGTCATTTGTCAGACTGTATCAGTGTGTCCCTGCGACCTCTGACAGGCCATTTGACAGGCCAACTGTTTATCTGAATAAGAATATATATACATTTATAAATAGTATTATTTAATGTATACAAATAAAGCCTAAGATGCCTTTTGAAAAGTCTGATTGTTACTAATACATATTAAAAAATATCTAATGTATTTCATATTAGTAATTTAAATATTTGTGTTGATATATTTTTAATAGATTTATTTATATGTATTATTTTTTACTATTAAAAATACATTTGTTAAAGAAAGTTTTTTCAAAATTTTAAACCATTTTTTGGTCATTTAATTTTTGCATAAAATAATAAATACATTTCTCATGCATACTGTCTTCTATTTTAGTAATAATTGGCACAATGCATTAAATAAAACTACTACATAAGTGTCATCTAATGAATCAATAGTCCAAAAGCAGAGGTGCATTATAGACAGTCAGCATTTCCTTTTCCCTGTCCATCTTAGTCCTCTTCAGAGGGAGATATTTACAGATGTTATTTGTGTGTTGTTTGTATCCTCCTAATTTCTTTTTTCCATGCATTTGCTGTATGAAATTGTTTTGAAATGCTTGTTTGTACGACTGAAAAACTGAACTGCTTCCATTTGAAATGACAGGAAGCAACATCACAAAGCTCTTGACTCATCTGAGCTAATGTACCTGCGCTTCTGCTTTTAATAGCATGACACCCGTTTCCATAGAAACCCAGAGATGACCTCCCACTGTGCCCATAACCTGCGTTTACCTGCTCTGGTGGTAGTCTGCTTTTACTGTTGTCAAGTTCTTGTATAAATATTTCTTGTGTCTCAGGGTCGGGACAGTAGTGTGCGTGTGTGTGCTTGTGACACAGCAAGCAGAATTAAAAAGGACCTGGATTATCTTTTAAAGTCCCTCAGTCATGGCTGGCCTGATGTCAGTGGTGTTCTTTCATTGATCCAGAGCTGTGCGGTGCCCTTGAGGTCATCTCCTTCTCGAGCTCCAGCGCTTCTCGCTGCTCACCACAGCTCCTGCTGCCAGCTCTGTTTACAGGCCAATGCCAATCAGAGACACACTTGAGTTAAAATTGCTTGGGACTTCGCTTTGCTTCCTGGAGTTCTTTTTATTAAGTGTCCCTCAATACCTGCTGTTAACGCAAGAAAATACTGCTGCATTGTAATTACTCTTCAAGTGTTTTTACATTCCACTTTTCTATTTTCTATTGAAGTAATCACACTCTTGTATGTTATAAAGGGGGCAAATTTCAAAAGATCATTTTATATTTATATCTATAAATGTGTATTATACATAATATATATATATATATATATATATATATATATATATATATATATATATATATATTAGTATAGGCTACACTTACCTAAAGGATTATTAGAAACAACTGTTCAATTTCTCATTAATGCAATTATCTAATCAACCAATCACATGGCAGTTGCTTCAATGCATTTAGGGGTGTGGTCCTGGTCAAGACAATCTCCTGAACTCCAAACTGAATGTCAGAATGGGAAAGAAAGGAGATTTAAGCAATTTTGAACGTGGCATGGTTGTTGGTGCCAGACGAGTATTTCACAATCTGCTCAGTTACTGGGTTTTGGTTGGGTTCTCCAAAATTGGACAGTTGAAGACTGGAAAAATGTCGCCTGGTCTGATGAGTCTCGATTTCTGTTGAGACATTCAGATGGTAGAGTCAGAATTTGGCGTAAACAGAATGAGAACATGGATCCATCATGCCTTGTTACCACTGTGCAGGCTGTTGGTGGTGGTGTAATGGTGTGAGGGATGTTTTCTTGGCACACTTTAGGCCCCTTAGTGCCAATTGGGCATTGTTTAAATGCCACGGCCTACCTGAGTATTGTTTCTGACCATGTCCATCCCTTTATGGCCACCATGTCCCCATCCTCTGATGACTACTTCCAGCAGGATAATGCACCATGTCACAAAGCTCGAATCATTTCAGATTGGTTTCTTGAACATGACAATGAGTTCACTGTACTAAAATGGCCCCACAGTCACCAGATCTCAACCCAATAGAGCATCTTTGGGATGTGGTGGAACGGGAGCTTCATACCCTGGATGTGCATCCCACAAATCTCCATCAACTGCAAGATGCTATCCTATCAATATGGGCCAACATTTCTAAAGAATCCGTTCAGCATGCTGGTATAATGTATTATGTATACACACTCACACACATACACACAGACTGGATTTGACAGCACTATATATATATATATATATAAATGTAAAAAACATTGCTGAGTGGCAGGTTTTCTCTCAAAGCAGAAGCAGAAAATGTCAAAATCAGTAGCATAATTTCTCTGGGCCTGCTTAAAGGTTTACAGAAGCAGACGCGTGAAGTTCTTTTTCATACAAAAGCGTCCATAGCTTGTTATTGTTGGCTGTAATGTCTTTTGATGGATCTCAGTTGTATTACTCACCGTAGCAACTGCAGATGAGTCAGCGGAGGCTGAAGGTTCACAGCTGCACTCTGACATTTGAAGCTTCAGCTTTGTGCCAGTCTGATGAACAGTTGTCGTCTTGTTCTTAGTTATTGTGGAAAGAAAGTGCGCATTTGAAAATGGGCCTCATCATCATCTGCCGTTTCCACAAACATGTGCATGATTCTGGTCGTGTTCAGATAATGTGTACCCGGCTGGGAAAAAAACAGGCCGATTCAATACCAGCTGGAGGTGGTGCCAAAAAGTACCATGATAATACTACCAGTTATTTTCTGTGTAATTTCAGATCCTGCTTTGTTTTAGAAACTAGCTATGCTATGGCTAGATAATTGCTTATTTTTGAGTCACCGTTCCTGGGGTTTTAGAAATTAGCATGACGCTACTTGTAGTTTGTGTGTGTAAGTGAGTGGTAATGGATGCCTAATTCCACAGATGGATCACCACAGATGGAAAATTGTCAAACTTCTGCCAGTCCATTCTCGTCATTGCCAAGTTCCTGTCACTCAGCTTGTTTTCTGTATGTGTTGCTTGGTCACAAAAGTGTGTCTTTGTTTACCTTTTTCATGTGGGTCTATACTGAAGTTGCTCTTTTTCTTCTCTTGTGAAAGTGAACTCCTTCGGTTTTGAAGGTTTTGCTATTTTTAGAAAGTAGTTGTTACCACTTTCGCACTCAGATGTTCAATAACAGTACAGTTTTGTATCCCCAGGCACATTATTTGCAGCGTGCTGGAGTTTTTGTTCACTCGTGTAGGTGTTTTCATCTCACACGTTCTCGTTAGACTTAGCATTAGCAATGCTCATTGAGTCCGAACAGGATTCACTGTTTCCACAGGTGCAATTTTCCTGAGTGGTGCTTCATATATTGACCCATGCACTGTTGCATAAAGGGTTACATACTCTCTGCTAATTTGGTGAGTGTACTTTAGCAGCCCACACCGTTGCATCGGTAATGGCAGTTCTTCATTAAAGGTAGGTAGGCAGTTTGTTTCATAAACACTTTTTTTTTAAACTGGTTAAAACTCTCTTCAAATCCTGATAGCAGTCAATAATAGAAGTGGTGACCTAAAATGTTTGTCCAATCATTGAATATACACTAGATGTTGCCTTGGCTACGGTATTCCATTGGAACGAAAGCGCCAATAGAGCCGCCATCTTGGAACAGGGGAGCCCCTCCTCTTTAATGCATCAGCGTCAATGTAGGCAAAGGTCTAAACGGAAATAAAAAAAACAATCTTTCTAGTTCAGATTTTGTTCGTGTGAACAAATCATGTTCGTGTGTGCCTAGCAACTTCGTAACTGCAAGCAATATTGATCTATATGACATATTCATGCACAAATCACCAAAAGGCATTTGTCAGGCCGCCAAGGGCACAACCTTCGATGAAAACTCAAGATCTTCGCAATTAACGTTGCAAAGGCCTTAAGATTACACTCACCAAATTTGAAGAGGATCAGATCAAAACTGTATGAGGAGTTCGTTTAAGCACAGCATCAGAAAATTACAAAAAATGCACAAAATCTATGAGGAAGTTCAAAATAGCCGACTTCCTGTTGTGTTTATGGCTTTGCCCAAGAGATACCTTTTTTGTAGTTATTGGGTCATTGCATATATGTACCAAATTTCATACAAACGTAGAGCCGGGCAAAATGTGGGGGCAGTAATTTAAAGAATTTGCCCTACCCAATTTGAAAACCATATCACATGTAAATTTTCAGCACTTCTGAAGCGTGTGCAAAGTTTCAAGCGATTCTTTTAAGAGAAGACGAAGAATAAACAGAGCAAAAACAATAGGGTCCTCTCACCATCGGTGCTTGGGCCCTGATAAAAGGCGAAATGTGCTGAAATGTGTTCCTTTTGAAATCATGCTTTGCTCATGTTTTTGTCAGTTTCTCTAATAAATCTGGCTAGCATTGGCTGTTCTGTCTTCTCCGATATAGAAACCCTTTCTTCCTTCTCCATATCTTCCAAAGAAACTGCGCGTATTGCTAAAATGTGAACAAATACTGTCTCTCTTTCGCTATTTCTGGAATGTTTAGTCGCGCCTCTGTGAAGTCCTGAAGGCGTTGCCCTGGCAACCAATAGCGTCTCCTACCATCATGGTGACCGGCTCAGACCCTGCCCAAATCGGCACGTGACTCCTCACTCTCTCAATACAAGAAACACAAAAAAACGTTCTATATATTTCTATAGTTATAGAATGCCAGTCAATCAGAGATGCCAAAAACAAACCTCAGCCGCCTTTTACAGTTCATCCTGAACCAAACAACCCTAATTACAGCGTAACTTACAAGAACAGAGCAGTTCACGTCCCCAGACTTGCGTTTTCTATGGTAACATCAACGCAAGTGAATCTGCAGTTGTCATTTTGTACAAGAGCTGTACATAGTTTACATTTGTTGTAATGGTTTTGTAAAATATCTTTGAGTGCTAATGTCATTTAACGCCGTCTTTTGAGATGCTTTGCTGTGTCCGTTCATGTGTTTTGAAGGATGTGTTGAATTTGAAACAGAAACAGCAAATGAGTCTTCATTGTGGTTCTCACAAGCGTTGGGGAAGCTGCTTTAAAACTCAGTATTTCATGCTCATTTTAAGTAGGTAAACTAGTCAAACTTTTCTTTTTAGGTTGATAGCATACACAAGAAAATGGCTGACTGAGGCTAAAGGGCAATATATTTGAAACATGTAACTTTAAGATTGAATAAAATCGGATTAATTTATTGTATTTTAATTCTTTCAGTGAACTGATTATTATGTTTTGGAATTTCGGAGGTCTGTACTCCTGACACTGACACTTAAAAGTATATTATGAAGTATATATAAGAACCTGTGAAGTATTTCCAACTGTTCAGTTGGCATGTCTTTCTTCCTCTCGGAATCCTGGCGGTTGTGGGGAGTGTTTCTGTCTCTGTGAGAGATCGGGGCAGGAGAGCTTCCATCTTAATTCTCTGCATGGCGTACTGGAGCGAAACAGGGAACGGAGCTAAATACAGAGAAAGAGAAAATGAGGGGGAGGATTAGAGAGAAGTGTCGTAGAAGACTTCTGCTGACGCTGAGAGAAGACCATTGAAGCTCTGTGTGTGCTCTCAGACTCGCACAGGAGGCTGAGGCTCTAGGATGCATTCATTACTGACGACTGTGTGTGTTTGTGCGTGTGCAGCACGTGTGTGTGTGTGTGTTTTAGCTCTGTCTGGGGGGAGTCTGACTCTGCCTTTATTACCTTTGTGTCTGAGTCAGAGACTGATGGATATATCGCATTTGAATGAGGATCCTTCTCTCTTGTATTTAGTCTTTCAAAATAATCAGGACTTGAATAGGGAAAAAAATACACAGCTGAAAAAATGTCAAATATATAAAGTCAAACGGTGTAGTTAACTACAAAAAAATGGTTATTACCACAAAGATTTGATGAAAATGGATGTCATTTTTGATATTGTTGCCAGACATTTAAAGGGGTAATTCACTTTGATATTAATTTTTGGTATGTTTTAGTTTACCTCAAGGGCATCCAAGATGTAGGTGTCTTTGTTTCCACAGTAGTTTCAATTTTGATAGTTTTAGGTCAAACCGTTCTTGTTTGTCAGTCATATAATGGAGGTCTATGGTCACCACCTCAAAGAGCATGCACAGAGAAGTCCAAATTTAAACATGATTTAATGACTCGTAAATGTAAGTACACATTGATGGCCCAAGACATGAAAACGAGCAGTTTGTGTGAAAAAACGAACAGTATTTATATCGTTTTTACTCTTATCGATTATTTTCCGTAACCGCGCAATAGATCACTTTCCGGCGTGGCTGTGGTTACAAGAGGTAAAAACGATATAAATACTGTTCGTTTTCTCGCACCAACCGCTCGTTTCATGTCTTAGGCCATCAATGTGTACTTACATTTACGAGTCATTAAATCATGTTTAATTTGGACTTCTCTGTGCATGCTCTTTGAGGTGGTGACCATAGACCTCCATTATATGACTGACAGACAAGACCTAAAAATATCAAAATTGAAACTACTGCGGAAACAAAGACACCTACATCTTGGATGCCCTTGAGGTAAGCAAAACATACCAAACATTAATTTCAAAGTGAACTATCCCTTTAATATCCATTTTATGATTGATAACAGTACATAAAGAGTCATTGATCTTTATGGATTCAAACTATGAGCGAAATTTTTATTTCTTCAAGTCAAGAGTAATTGACCCTTGTAAGTCTCATTCACAAATGCACCTTGATGGTGTTCAGTTGACATCATTGTGTGGTGCGAGTCCTTCTACTTCTTTTAACGAAGCTTAAATTTAGCTGCAGAATAAAACACTCATTTATGTCAGTGCAGAGGTCATTGCGAACTAGAACCAGAGGCTGAACGGAAACAATGGCATTTAGTTTAACAAGCTCAAGTAGGTTGTTATCTCAGCTCCTTGCAGCTACGACTGTACCTCAGACAAACACTAGACCTTTTACATGATTATACAGTATTTGTAAAAAATGTGTATAACAGTGTTTATATAAGCCTCAGTCATATCTCTCAGCTGTTCTAAGACATGGTGGCCTCCTCTGTGTCCTCATTTGTGAAGGTTTCATCCAGGTCTCTGGATGTTTTAATGGTTCTGAAGTTAACCTAATTTAAAGGGATAGTTCACCAAAAATGAGAAGTCTGTAATTTGCTATCTCATGTCTCTAACGATTTTCTTCTGTGGATCAGTTATTTAGCTGTAGACGGTCAGGTCACCTTTATTTGTTTTAATAGAGATTGTTTCAAAGCAGCTTTACAGGGATAAACTAAGGATTCAATTATGCAAACAGAGTTCAACTCTGGTGCAAAGCAGCCCTCAAAAGAAAAGTGTCATTGTTCAGCTGAGGTCATTTCCATTTAATAACTGTGTGATTGGGGTCGGACGATTATCGGCCTGGCCGATATTAAGCATTTTTATGGTTATCGGTTATCATAAACATCATCTCCAGAGTCGCTTAGTCACTTCATGAGCTTTTTAATGCTTTAACTGAGAAAAGTTATCGTCATATCATAGACACACGGAAACTCAAAGATCTTCACGGCAACCCGTCAAAATAAAAGTTCAGTTTTTCACAAATTTTTTTTGTTAAACTGTAAATAACTTGAATAAGTTTGATGATTTTAATTAATTAGAAATGTTTTTTGATTACTAAAATTTTATTTAAACTTTAGGTTTTACAAAATGTTTACAGAATGCTACTGGGTGCTTCCTGCACTTTTTAAAAGTTATTATTATTATTATTAATAACAGTTCTCAGATTCAAAGATATGTTTAAAATCTTTTAAAGAAAGTATTTGTCAAAACCCTTTGTTATTCTTAATTTTATATATATATATATATATATATATATATATATATATATATATATATATATATATATATATATATATATATATATATCGGTTCAAAATATTGGTTATCTGTCTATTTGATCTGTAATAATTCGGTATCGGCGTCGGCCCTGAAAATGACATATCGGTCGACCCCTACTGTGTAAAAATCATCAAATTTGAAACAAGTTCGATTCTGTAAAGCAACTCTGTAGAAAACAGTGATGTTCAGTTCTCATCCAATTGTGTCAGTGCAGTCAAATCAATATTGCTGAGTGTTACATATCCTCACTAAGCAAGCCTGAGGCGACAGTAGCAAGAAACGCAAACTCGGTCGGTGACAGAATGGAAAAGAGAACAAAACCTTGCGAGAAACCAAGCTCAGATCTCCTCTGGCCAAACAAACCAACATGGTGTGGTTATGGTCATGATTCCAGGCTAATCCTAGTGTTAGATGTCAGATTCTGGATTGGTATCATTCAGAATATTTCATCCAGTTCCTTCTACTTGAAGACTAATGTTCAGGATGCTCTTTCCCAGAGTGCTATTTTGGGTGAACTATCCCTTTTAAAAGCATTATAGTTTGCTTTAAAACTGGCCAGAGCTCTGTAAAACACATCAATTATTAAGAATGTGTGTGTATTTGTGTTCATTATTCAGAGCAACTGTTTTGTTTTTCACTGTAGAGGGTGCAAGAATCTCAGGAGAGAGTTTAAGTCTCGCAGTGCAGCAGAAAGAAAAGCCTAGTCATGTGTCTGGAGGGGGCGTAGGAGAGAGAGATAGGCATGTGATTGGGCTTATTGTCCATTCCTGAGACATTTAACTCTTTGAGACAATCTAGTCTCAAAGAGCCACTGAGCCAGTGGATATTCTCTCTTTGGATGCGATACCCTGCTAATATTCCCATTAAAGCTGCAGTTATTTGATCATTTAAAACAGTTAATTTATTAGTGCAATGGCAAAGCTGAAATCAATTGAATGCATCCTTGCTATATATATATATATATATATATATATATATATATATATATTCTTTAGAAATGTTGGCCTATATTGATAGGATAGCATCTTGCAGTTGGAGATTTTTGGCATCAAGCTCTTGTTCCACCACATCCCAAAGATGCTCTATTGGGTTGAGATCTGGTGACTGTGGGGCCATTTTAGTACAGTGAACTCATTGTCATGTTCAAGAAACCAATTTGAAATGATTTGAGCTTTGTGACATGGTGCATTATCCTGCTGGAAGTAGCCATCAGAGGATGGGGACATGGTGGCCATAAAGGGATGAACATGGTCAGAAACAATGCTCAGGTAGGCCGTGGCATTTAAACGATGCCCAATTGGCACTAAGGGGTCTAAAGTGTGCCAAGAACACATCCCGCACACCATTACACCACCACCACCAGCCTGCACAGTGGTAACAAGGCATGACGGATCCATGTTCTCATTCTCTTTACGCCAAATTCTGACAAATAACCACGAAAATACATATGCAAGCTTAAGATTTTGTCTTGTTTTAGTTTCTTCAGATTATGATTTCATACGTTAGGGTTAATAACTGGTTGAAGAGTTCATATACTTTTATTAGCTGTTGAAAGATTTCCCGACCTGCCCAAAATCGACATCGCATTTGGAGTCCACTGATGTTGCTTTCAGCCTTAACACTGCTTTTAGTGGTATGATGGCTTTTAGTCTTAATTAAGGCCCAATCTGATCTTTCCAGAACAGCTCCATTCTTATCACAGAGGAGATACCCGTCAATGGACTGTAATAAGGCTGTTATCGACTTTATTTTTTTGATGCTTACAGATGATTACACTTCGATGTCTGTGTTCCATTCTCCGTCTATCCACTCTCTGCGGCCTCAAGAGCTTCTTTTGTTCTTTTCATCTCAGACGGTCTTATTCCACCCTCGTTTCTCTCTACATTTCTCTCCATCCCCCTTCTGCCAGTGCCGGGGTCTGTCCTGTATGGCAGGCTTGGAGGCTTTGAGTCTTTGAAGTGCGTTTAGAGTTTAGAGCACAGGCTGCTTTGTTCCTCTCCTTGTTCTGCTGTAATTCGATTGGCCGCAGCCGTAGCTCTGCCCGTAATCTCATATCACTGGATGAGGAACACCATACATGCCTCTTGTTTCCACCAGGGCTGGAAAAACGTACTGTTAAAACCACAGAGAGGGGGAGTACGGGACCGCAGAGAGGGGGAAAGGGGCCCCTGAAGACTAGGCGTACTAGATATGTCATCATATCCCTTTAAATCCATACATCATTTGAACAAAGCAGACATGTTTTCCACCTTTCCAAAGCATAGTGTCAGTAAATATGGACTGTTCGCTCTCCAAGGTCCTGAAACAGAGACTGACTGTCTGTTCCTGTCCAAATCAAGTGTGGATTTTTTTTGTAGTTCTCTCTCTTTGAGAAAGCAGATGTTCCCTCTGGGTTCAGAACAGTCAGATGAGGGGCTTTTATTCCCCATCTCTACAATGATTAGACAACTGGCTGAAGAGTCTGTGAAATGATGTTTTTCACAAGTTTGAGTCATGTGGGTTGGTGCCATGGGCAAACACGCATGTTTTCCTGAGTAGAAACTAGTCTCATACCTGCAGTAAATAATGACGACTAACTTCCTATTACTTCCTCCTCTCTCTCTCTCATGTTATTGTGAAGCACTCTCTAACCACAAGGTGGCAAAGGTTTAATCATTAGTGGTTGTTTGTATAGCTAGGATCACTATTTGTGTTGCTTTTTATGATGTTCTCTGTTATTATTATTGCTCATGATTAGGATTATGAGTTTGAACAACCCCTTAACCCCATGCACTGTATTTAATTTTACAGCATTATTTCTGTAGAATTTGTGCCACAAATTTGAATAAACCTCTGGTCATGGGGTTTGTTCAGCAAAACTGAACTGTAAAAATGAATATGCTTTATCGAATAAAAAAATTGTTTAACAGAGAGATTACAAGCAATATTATTAATTCAATTTAACAAATGGGAATTGAGTTACAATAAATTAAATTAATTCCTTAAAAGTTAACCATTTAAATGAGTAAAACTTACAATAACAAAAAAAAAAACATAAATTGAAGTCACCATTATGGTGATCGGTGTCAGGTTTTTTCAATTTTGGAAATATAAAATAAAGAGTTCTCAATTAATCTTTGACGTCTGTCTGTTAGTGAGATATTTTTGTTACGTTTTTTGGTGTAAACTTTACTCTTTTTAAAGGGTGAACTTTTAAGGAATAATTTGATTAATTATTACTCAATTCTAATTTGTTAAATTTAATTAATAATATCGCTTGTATCTGTTGCCACAATTATTTTGATTAGATCAAGCATATAATAATAATTTATAAATAAATAATAATAAATTTATTTAGTTTGACACCAGTGATGGCAACAGTATTGCTTAGATCTTTACTTTCTAAAAGCCCAGATTTTGTTTTAATTACCAGTTCGTTTTTGAACTTTGAGTATTTTTAAGAGATTTTTAATATTTTTTCATGATATTTACCGATGTCAAGTCCGAGTTATGCAATCTTCCAGATAAAACTGTCTGTCTGTATTTTTTTTCCCGTTCCTCTCAGTCTGGATCTTTTTTTAAAGACGACTCTATTGTTAGTTTACTGTTCTGTATCTTAACTGGCACAATTATGCTACATTCCTTTCATCACAATTTGTTTGAAGCCATTTATATCGCCTCATTTATTTTTACTGTTGATAAGTAGGGCGCATTAGAATTGGCCGCATAGAAATAGAACCGTGTGGAGTTTTTAGCACCCATCATTTCACATTGTGTTGCTGCGTTACACTGACTCCAATGACAAATCCCCCAGAAAGCTTTAGTGGAAAGGTGGACACCTTAAAGTAATCCCAATAATGAATGCAAAATGTAATAACAGTATAAGAAGGGCTAAGGGATCAAATTCCCTTCACAAGGTGACTATCAGCCTGAGGCAGAACACTTATCACTATTTATTAACCTGCTGTTCTTATAGAAGTCAATTAAACATGATCTAAATTGGCATTTTGAAACTGTAAGCTTTAATGATAGATGCTAAGATCTTTTAAAACCCTTTCTTACCAGATTACGATCACAGCCGGTCGTAGACAGACAGCTTGACATTTCGTGTGTGTGCCTTGAGGTAATTGTACCAGCCTTTTCGTTATTTTTACTTGAAAATGACAAGCCTCTTGTTCACATACTCAGGCATTGTTTTGATTTAGAGGTCAATGAGTTTTAAAGCGCTGAAATGCATTGTGTTTCTCTGCTATTCAGCCACGTCTCTGCTCAAGGATACACAGACCTCGTTTACTGTCTAATGGAGACGACAGGCGGCAAACGGCTGATTTGTTACCTCTCATAAATTTCATTGCCTTCCTTCAGCGTTTTCAATGCTAAAATATCAAGATAGATTTTCTGCTTGCCCTTCATGGTTTTATAAAGGGCACAAGATGGAAGTGTTCGAAATACTCTTTGGGCTTGTGTGTGAAACTTGCAGTGGCAACCGTTCATTGACACCCAAAATAAAAGTTTGTGTTTACATTATATACACCCACCTAAAGGATTATTAGGAACACCCGTTCGATTTCGCATTAATGTAATTATCTAATCAACCAATCACATGGCAGTTGCTTCAATGCATTTAGGGTGTGGTCCTGGTCAAGACAATCTCCTGAACTCCAAACTAAATGTCGGAATGGGAAAAGAAAGGCGATTTAAGCAATTTTGAGCGTGGCATGGTTGTTGGTGATTGGTATTTCACAATCTGCTCAGTTACTGGTATTTTCACGCACAACCATTTCTAGGGTTTCTAGGGTTCACCAAAATTGGACAGTTGAAGACTGGAAAAATGTTGCCTGGTCTGATGGGTCTCGATTTCTGTTCAGACATTCAGATGGTAGAGTCAGAATTTGGTGTAAACAGAATGAGAACATGGATCCATCATGCCTTGTTACCACTGTGCAGGCTGCTGGTGGTGGTGTAATGGTGTGGGGGATGTTTTCTTGGCACACTTTAGGCTCCTTAGTGCCAATTGGGCATCGTTTAAATACCACAGCCTACCTGAAGTCTAGCTGTATGATGTATAATGAACAGAAAAATTTTATGTTTATGATATCTGTATCGCACAGGACTAATATTATAACAGGACCTCAGTGATCTGCGAAATAATGGTCATTTGCAGGGGAATTTTACTTTACAAATCATGTTATCACTGTGAAGCTGCTTTGATACAGTCTGTATTGTAAAAAGCGCAAAAAAAAAAAGTGAAATCACAGATATGGCCGATTTACACAGAATTCAGATCATAGGCAACCTCTGCAATTACTACAAATGACAAGAGGTCACCAGGTAATACTAATCCAGTTCGAATTCGTCCAGTTTGGCTTAAGTCTTTGTTTTAGTCTTTCCCTAACTTTTTCTATTACAGCATTTGCTTTGTGAAATCTCATTCTTATTTCGAATTAATTTATGTATTGTTTGCTTGAGTAATTAGTTGTAGTTCCAAGACATTTCCCTCCTCAGGTGTAAGCAAAGCATGCAAGGTTTAATTATAGGGTCATTTAAAACCGTGCTGAGTTTTGCATTCAGGGCAATGCCTCTGTAATCGTTCACTAATTTATGTTTGGTCACATTATTTGCCTGCAGCTGAATGTACGACGCTCAAGGACGCTATAAGGTAATGCGTTCCGTCCATAAACAGTTAAGAAAAGAGGACGGAGATGTTGATCGGCGCAATGTGGCGTAACACATCTCTTTAGTTGATGAACATTAATACAAAGTGAGCATTACCTGACCTTTACACAGCGTGAAATATTAGATCTCTTATGAGAGAGGAAATGACCGCAAAAACAATAAAACCAGTGAGCGCTCCGTACTCTGTTTTACAGAGGACACGGTATCACTAGGCTTTTCCTGTCCTGCAGTAGAGCCCGGGGATGGAGCGAGGCGGTAACAGAGTGTGAGCTGGAAACACAGTAATCAGCTTCCTGTCACAACCCAGCAGAGGGATTTAGGAAGCCGCTCCACATCTGAAGCCCCATCACTCCACCTGCTGTACTTTCCTTCATCTGTGCACCTGCATGTGTTCCCAGGCACAAGACGCGCGCTCAAGTCACCCGTGCAGCACGGAGACGGCACAATCCATCTCTCCACAGTTCACCGCTACGCACCGGCTCACCTTGAAACTTGTTCTCAGCCCTTCACCGCCCGTCACCATGGTTAGCAGCAGCGGCTCTGAGCTGGATGGGGTGGAGAACTGGCGGAGGTTGTCTACGGGCGATTGCGTCATTGTGCTAATTCCACCGGCTTTTTAGATGCTCATGATTTGATTGTGTGGAGTAACACAATAAAAGAAGGTTAGAAAGAAGTGATCTCTGCAAACAAAAACCGATCGCTTGCACTTTCATTTTGTGAGTGTGCATGTGTGTGAGGCCATTTAATATAACATAAAAATACCTTATATACAGTATAACATAAAAATAACAGAATAATAATTGTACTATTACTACAATAAAGACATGCATTGTGTGTGTGTTTTTATATATATATTCTTTATAAAACAGTTAGTTCCAATCCTTGATTCTGATTGGTCAATAGCTGTGCTTAATTCATGATAAAACACTGCTATGACCGCTTCACCCAACGGTTCTATGTATCACTCCAACACTGCAGTTCCTATGTTGATTTTATTTGAGATTTCATGCAAATTACACATTGGAGTGTTTTTGCAGGTCATGGTCAGGGACTATTTTTTTCTAGCGGAAGGAAGGCTTTTAGTGATTTTACTTCATGAATGTTGCACTAATACATTTTTTTTACTTTAAATAGTAATTATTGTGTGTTAAACGTTTTATAAAAGCTTTGCGTAGTGCCTAACGACGCCCTTCAGCCGTTACTTATTCACGATACAGCACAGCCTCTTTTACCTTATTGCTTACACTTATTGCTTATATATATATGTGTGTGTGTGTGTGTGTGTGTGTGTGTGTGTGTGTGTGTGTGTGTGTGTGTGTATATATATATATATATATATATATATATATATATATATATATATTAGAGAGAGAATAGAGTATTTTCTTTTATACAATTTTAATATTTAATGTAGGTTTGTTTTATATATTTTATTAGTCTTTTTTTCTTCATTTTTTACATTTTCATTTTTTTCCTTTGTTTACTTCAAACATTTATGCAGCACACATTTATCACCTAAGCATGAATGGGTCCAAAGCATAATGCTCAGTGACTGCATGAATCTGGCTCTGTGTTAGGTGAATTACACTGCAAAAATCAATTTACACAATGATCACAATCACAATTAAGAATGGTCATTTTGTCTAATAAAGAAAGCAATTTCGACTCTTTCTATGAATTGTTGGTCTGTGCCATTGCATTGTGTCTCACACCAAATTCACACAGTCACTGAGCTTTACAGCCATTCATGATGCAGTGTGAGGTTGAAAATGGCTCTTTTAAAACACTTCTTTACACCACTGCTGCATCGGCTCTATTCAATTATGCTCCATGTACTTGTTCTTGAAAGGAAGGCGTCATCCTGTGTGAAAGATGTCTGTCACTTCCTTGGACTGAAAATCACTGTATTCAGTGTCAGTACAAATTACTCTTTGCTGAAATTGTACCACTGAAAATCACAGCAAAACTATTAAAAGTCAAGCTCTTTTGACATTTTTGTGTGTGTTACTTAAATTTGAGCGATATGTAACTTCAATTGTGTTTCCGAGACGTTCCTGTCATGTCCTAGTTCTTGATCAGTTGACCATATTAACTCTCTATATTTCAGTGAAACATTTATAAAACGTTTGTTTCTAATATTTACTTTCATTTCAGCTTTACATCAATTCAATTTCAATAGATTTAGTTAACAGTAACAACACTGAGACATTCATTGACAATATATTAAATGCATTAATTGTGCAACTTCTCAACTGTAAATAACCCCAAACCATCAGTTGTATCCGCTACCGAGTCCTCAGTCGAGTATGAAGACCACGAGCGACTGACGGCGTCTCACACGTCCCTCTTATAGTCCATTCACGGCCCTTCAAGACGCCTTTGATGTTTTACCACATCTCAGGTGCTCGTGTGTTTTTTGGAGCACCTTTGATCCAGAGTTTGAGAGAGCTCACCAGTGTCTAAAAGCCCCGTATAGAAGTAGGTGTACGAAGAGACCCGTTTTTCTCACTGAGGTGTGCGTAGGTGTTTCTGCGAGACCGGTGTTCCACCGCTGCAGTTGATGGGATGTGTTTTCTCTGTGTTTCACCTGTGTGTTGTCATTCTGTGTGTTCCTGCTGACACACTGTACGAGATCACATCCAGGCGACAGCGCAAACAGCCTCAAGACCCAAAGGAGGCGAAGAGAAGAAACTAGAATTTTGTTTGGAATAGAGAATTGGGACAGATAGATGAGTGAAAGAGTGAAAGAGAGAGAGAGAGATGTTGCCTCTCTGCAGTCTCAGAGGAAGCTCAGCAGTGCATGTAATGGGGAAGAGCCTGCAAATGCGTGTTTTCAGAGCCTGCAAATGAAGAGATGGTAATGAAAACTGCAAATGAACACCCCTAATCCTACCCATCTCCACCCCCTGATCCCTAACCCCACCCCTAATCCTACCCATCTCCACCCCCTGATCCCTAACCCCACCCCTAATCCTACCCATCTCCACCCCCTGATCCCTAACCCCACCCCTAATCCTACCCATCTCCACCCCTGACACCTAACCCCACCCACTCTCACCCGCCTGACCCTGAACCCCACCCCTAATCCTACCCATCTCCACCCCCTGATCCCTAACCCCACCCCTAATCCTACCCATCTCCACCCCCTGATCCCTAACCCCACCCCTAATCCTACCCATCTCTGCCCCCTGATCCCTAACCCCACCCTAATCCTACCCATCTCCACCCCCTGATCCCTAACCCCACCCCTAATCCTACCCATCTCTGCCCCCTGATCCCTAACCCCACCCCTAATCCTACCCATCTCCACCCCCTGATCCCTGAACCCCACCCTCAAATCCTACCCATCTCCGCCCCCCTGATCCCTAACCCAACCCCTAATCCTACCCATCTCCGCCCCCTGATCCCTAACCCCACCCCTAATCCTACCCATCTCCACCCCCTGATCTCTAACCCAACCCCTAATCCTTTTAGTGGTGAAAGCCATTTTTTATTTATTTTTTTATTTTTTTAATTTATTAATTGTGATTTTTTTGTATTATTTAATTTTTTTTTTTTATTTATTTTAATTTTTTAATAATTTAAGTTTTTTATTTAATTTACTTTTTAATAAGTTGTATAATTGTGACTTTATTTCTCAGAATTGCGACTTTATTCTCTCAGAATTGCGACTTTATTTCTCAGAATTGCAACTTTATTTCTCAAAATTGCGACTTTATTTCTCACAATTCTGAAAAAGTCACAATTATATATATATTTTTTAAATTCAGTGGCAGAAACAAGCTTCCATTGGGGTTGACCACCAACACACTCCTCAAAGATCCCCAAAAAACAGTTAAAGATACACATAGGTGTTACACACCCACAGCAGATGGTGTGTTCTGGTGTATACATTTTTTTTTCATAACTTGTGCTTTATTAAAAGGGGGTTGTGGGTAGTTTTAGGGTGAAGGTTATGATTACTGTGGTGCATTAAAGGAATGACTGAAGCTTGCGGTTTTGGGCCTTAATTAATGGAAATTTATACAATGCATCAAAGTATATGTTCCTTTCTTTTCTTCATCACCATCTCTCTCCCTCCCATTTTTTTTCACCAGGCCCACATCCTCAAATCCAATTCCCACTGTATGAAGCTTATGAAGCTCAATATGATGCTCTTAATATATTAGCCATATTTTTGCATAATGGACACACACACACACACACATACTGTACTCAAAGTCTCACATACACTTTGATATACAGTGCTCATATGTTGATTTGGAGAATCTGTCTTTTTAGTAATTTAAATTATTTTTTATTGTATTTTTTTAACTGCCTGAAGAAGCTACATGTAATGGTTAAACCAAAGATAAATCCTTTTCAAATCCATACACACTCTTGGTTCCTAATATTGTCTGTTGCTTCTGGAGCATCAGTGACTGTTTGCAGCCTTTCTTTCTTTTTTTAATTGTTTAGCAGTCCTCCAACTGTCCTAAGTGCCAAAGCTGGATCTCAAAATCATACAGTCACCACGGGGAAGGCGTCGAATTGTGCAAGGCACTCTGGGAAACCAAAACAGTTACAGGAGCACTACTAGCACTATACAGAAGGCTGCAAACAGTCATTGATGCTCAAAGAGAGAAAGCATGGGTTGTGTAGTAGCTGGAATGGGATGCTATGTGTAAATGTTATTATGTCATCTTGGGAAATGTATCAGAAAGCTTCATCTGGGATAGAATAATATTCATTTTTCCTCCCTTGAGCTGAGAGAGCAGGCCATAGAGTAGGACCAAACATGAGTAGATCTGTGCAGTAAACCCTCTCCTCTTTCTCCATGTGGATTTGTGTTCAGTTCTGCATGCCTGGCTCAGTTTGGGGTCTCGGGTGTGATTGACAGGTGTGTTCTCATGCCTGGAGGACAGGGGTCCTGTGCTCTGTGTAATCGGGTCTGATTGGGGCCCGGAGCGGCTTTGTCTGCTGATGATAGAAGAGTGTGTGGGTAGATCCTCTTGGCCTTCTCTTCGTCTTCATCTTAGTGAGTCATCCTCATACATCCCTCTGTTTTCTGTCCAACGTCTCTACTGTTATTTCATGCTTTCCTCTTCAAAAACGAATTTACTGCAGAATATAGATATGTGTGTTTGTGGGTGAGTGTGCACTTGTTCATGTTACGATTGAGAATTCCGCTTTGATGATATATATATTATTCCTTGGCCACCTTTATTATTATTGAAGTATTAAAACGACATCAAAGAATAAAAAAATGGGAAATAGCATAAAAATATAGTATTTTAACATATTAAAATTATATAAAACATTTATTGTATATCATACATACATTATTATATTAATATGTATATATTATATTATTTATATATGAGTCTATGTATATGTAAAATCACTGTGGCCTTTATTATTACAATTTAATATAACATTATTTTGCAAAAAGTTTGGCAATCCATGCAATGAAAAATTTGCCATGGGCTCTGAAATAATAATACAAAAACATTGCAAAAGAATATTTTGTTGTTTAAGCAATCTTTTGAACTTGGTGTGAATAGTCTTGTCCTGTATAGTCCAGTTTTAATGTTCATGAAGCGTGTGAATGTTCAGTAATTACTGAGGTCTTATTCTGCATGCTGAACTCAACAGGCCGACTGCAGATGTAATGAACAGGTGTGTGTAATATATTCACATGCTTCTGTCCACAAACAGCTTATGTATTTGTGTGGGTTTTATTTATTTTTTTAATAATGCATTGCTTTCACGGTTGTCAGAATCTGTTATTCAGAAAACTTGTGTGTTTTCTTAAAAAAAATGAGGTTATGGTGAGGCACAATAGAAGTCATCTGAAGGATTTAAAAGCAGAAATGTAAAGCTTATCATTTTATAAAAGCACTTTTGCAATAGTTTTGCATAGGGCTATCAAACGATTAATCACGATTAATTCGCATCCAAAATAAAAGTTTGTGTTTACATAATATATGTGGGTGCACTGTGTATAATTATTATATATATATATATAAATAAATAAACACACATGCATATATATATTTAACAAATATTTTCATGTATATACTGCAAATAGATTTATATATAATTTATGATATATAAATATTTTATGTATAAATTCATTTTTTTTCCTTAAAGATACATGCGTGTGTGTGTGTGTATATATATATATATATATATATATATATATATATACACACAATATTTTGTGTATGTATATATATACACAAAATATTTATACAAAGTGCTCCCACATATAATATGTAAACACAAACTTTTATTTTGGTTGCGATTAATCGTGATTAATCGTTTGACAGCTCTAGTTTTGCATAGTTTTGGTGATGACATTGTAAAATTGGATATAACTTTACTTTACACAGAATGTTAGTAAGTGGTTTGTTATTTTTTAGACACTTTAGTTTTAAAAAAAAATCAGGTTCAAATCCAATGCGAGACACCAATGTGTCCCTGAGCAAGACACTTAACCCCTAGTTGCTCCAGAGGCGTGCGAACCTTTGACATCTATAGCAATTGGCTTTATGCACAGCTGCACTACTTCCTGAACGTAAGCCAGCTCCTTGTTTCCTGTCTGCCATTATTGGCCAAACTTGATTAATTCAGGTGTGTCTGATTATTGTTGCCGTGACTACTGAGGTCAGGCACACCTGAATTGATAAATTTGTCCAATAATGGCAGACAGGAAACAAGGAGCTGGCTGAAGTTCAGGAAGTAGTGCAGCTGTGCATAAAGCCAATTGTAAGTTGCTTTGGATAAAAGCGCCAGCTAACTGAATAAATGTTAATGTTCATTAATGTTAATGTCCACTGAAGAGTTTCAATGACCCCATTCACATCCATTGTAAATGTAAAAGTGCAGTCATACTGCGTTGTTCGTTGATTTTTTCATGGGCAAAAGCCATTCATTTCTAAAGGAATCCTGATTTTGTCACTCTGCAAAATGTTGTATACTGAATTAATCAAACAGGATTTTATCATAATGCATTTTTGCTTGCAAGGCTCATCAAGCTTTCTCTGAAAATACTGCAGTCTCACAAACACATTTCTATTGGGGATTCCTCTGTGTGTTTCAGTGATTTCCTTCTGTCCCCTGCTGATACATTACTGTGGTATTCAGCGATCATCGGGAAGGACATTCTTTCCTCTTAATCTGAGAAATGTTGACACAGCACCAGCAATGGCTGAAACCATTGTGTCTGTTTTCTTTAATACATGCCTTCATAAAGCCACAATCGCAAGGAGTTGGAGAAGGAGGTAATTAACCTTGATATTGGGCCTAGAGCGGTTTCTATTACACAAGGTGTCACAGATAGGCTCATCTACTGAGTTTTTGGCTGTTTTCCTTTTTTTGTCTTGAATGTATTGTTTTTAGTTCATCTTCAACTAGATTTTGACACTTTCAGAGGAAAGCATGAGTTCAAAATTTGCCACCTTGAATACAAATATAAATAAATGAAACTCCAAGCCGTTGCTATGTAGTTGTCAAGGTGTTTTGAGTGTATTTGAGCTTTTTGTTGGATCTAATAGGCTATAATCTTAGTCCCTGAGAAGTAGGACGTGGTGTAAAAGGTGTCGGAACAAGTAGGGTCAGGGATGCATTAAAAGGGATAGTTCACCCAAAAAGTCATTAATCGTCATTTCTAAAACCTGTATGCATTTCTTTCTTTTCTGAAACACAAATAAGATATTTTGAAGAACTTAAAATGCAAAGAACTTGAATACAAATTAATAAAACTAAGGCTGTGTGTCCACCAAATGGTATTTTCCCAATTGTTTTCAATGGGAGCTTGTGATGTTTTTAAAACGGCAACAGTAATTCACACTTACTGCTAGAGCGCTTTGTGTTTTTTTTTAAAATGATGTAATCATTTTCTTTAAGTATGAGCAATAGTAACAGGGTAACCTGACTCCGCCAGATGGATTTGCTCCGCATATCCATCTGGAAACCTTCCGTTGAAGTAGTTTTGGAATGGGGCGAAAATACTTGGTTAGCTGATTGGCCTATGTTGGTGATAGACGGGCCAAATCAACCAATCAGAGCAACTCTTGCCGAAACCAGTCGGGAGAAGAGCAAAAACATCTTTTCCTCTGAGAAAAGCCTCCAGAGCAGTGTTTTGCTTTTCTTTCAGTGAGGAAATACTCTGTAATTTCAGTAAAACTTGCTCTATAGCCACGCTGATGCTAGTTTCATCCGCTGAGCCGCCATGTGACTCTGGACTGAACTGTCGCGCTTCTCGTCTGCCACACCTCAACCCGCCTCAAGCCAACGCTGATTGGACGTTCGTTTGGTGAACTGCTCCCAAATTTTCTTTTAACGGAAAGTATCCAGACTGATCTGCGAGTGAAACCTTGAAAGATCGCGAGATCAGGATGGTCTTCATCGAGGCTAGTAACAGGGTGCTTATCTCCCTGAAAAACTAAAATATTGTACTGGATTGTCATTTCCATGTTTGTTTGTGAATGAGAGATGACTCAGTCTGAGATTTAGCGTCCCACTCTGTATTTCCCTCACGCTGATGACGGTGATCAACTGTGGCATATTGATTGACTGCGGTTGTACTTGAAAGCAAATCAGAAATGGTGGAGCTCACGGGACACAAGGACTGTATTTCCTGGTGCGCTTTTGAGAGCAAGCAAATCGACCAGATGGTCATCCAGACAGGATGCGGCTTCTGCTCATGAAAACCTAATCACAGATAACAAAGACACTCTGCCTTCCTCATTGATCAGTGTGAGTGTGTGTGTCGGTCTGACAGCAGGAGATTGGTCTCCTCTGTTTGTCCTCGGCCTCCTGACGGCTCGCGGGTGTTGACACAGGAGGTGCCGAGGGACCAAAGGGAGAGCCAGGGAACTGTTCCGACAGAACACGCCGTCTCCCCCGTGACAGGCCAAGAGGTTATCGGTTGGGTTAGGCAGCTGTGAAGAGCGCAAAGAGATGGATCTGAGAAGGGAAAAGGAGTCTTACTGGAAGATATGCTGAGGGACGCAAGATCAGGCACGCAAACAAAGTTAATCTGATGCGCAAACACACAGGAAATGAGGTCATCACTAACTGTCTGAACTGTCTGTCTTCATGCATGTGTTCTACATGGCGGTATTCAGAGATAGACAACAAATTATAGAGAAATAGAAATTTCGGCAGCCAAAAATTGTAGTCTAATTTTTGGTTTTGGCTGAAATGGTTTTGGAGAGCTGAAATCATTGTCGGTGTCTTTTTCATACACACAATGTGGACAACAGGTTAGCATGTCAGCTGTGTGGACGCTATAGCTGAGTTTTGACAATATTTGAATCACTCTTCATTTTGATATTGAAGATTTCTTATTTGAATCCCAAGAATATATCTTCATCTGTGCTGTTTTCAGTTGATGCATGAACAAAACTTCACTAAACATTATTTGCAGCTGCTCCCATCCAGTTATCACAATAGTCTTTATGCTTTGTAACTTTTGACAAAACTATAGAGGCGGTGGGGAAAATCGATTCTAGATGCATCACGATGCAGACGTGTACGATTCTGAATCGATTCACAAATGTCAATCAATTTAAAAAAGAAGTTTCTTTAGATATACGTTTTAGAGCCAGACCGATATATCGGCAGGCCGATATTAGGCATTTTCCAAACTATCGGTATCGGCAGTTATAATGGCAGATAAAATATTTCAAAAATAAAATAAAAACAAACGAAACATGCTTGAACCATGTCATGAGTGTTGAAGTTGTATAGTTTGTCCACCAGAGGGCTGTCCACCGTCGTACTGTTGTGACCATGTTTCTTTTTAAAATGCATTATCATTATTTTATTTAAAACTCGTAAATAACTGACAAATAACTAATGTTAGGGAATTCTGTTCATGTTTTGTTGCGCGTTTATGAAAAAAAAAATATCGGCTGATATATCAAAATATCGGATTTGGAAACCGAAAATATTTGTATCGGTATCGGCCTTCAAAATCCTTTATCGGTTCGGGCTCTAATACATTTATAATAATGTAATATTGACGGAATGCGAAAGACGGAACTTGTCTGTGGCGTGGCTGAGCGCGACATAGATATCCATAGTAATGACTAGATGTCTCGTCCACGCTGCCTGGCCAATGGAGGTCGAGGTCCGCAACTGGCGCCATCTTGCCACAGGCAGCTCGCTCACTCGTAACAATGTGTTTTAATGGTTAATGTACTTTTTAAATAACCATAACTTGCTCATTTTTCTACCGATTTTCAAACGGTTTGGTTTGTTATAAATGTCAGAGATGTAGTTATGACACTGCATACTTATGAATAATACGTGTATTAATAAATAATCCAGAATTATAGCCACGCTAATAATGTTTGTAACAAACCAAACCGTTTTTAAATCCGTCAAGATTTCAGGGAGATAAGAGTATTTGTGTTCGTGCTGATCACTCATCTCGCATCAGGAACCACAGAGACCGTCAGAAAGCTTGCCTGTGACAAGATGGCCACTGGTGATGATGATATTCCGCATTTAGCTTTTATTATGGATATCTATTATGGATATCTCCTCGTTAAAAGCTGACGTGTGGAAATATTTTGGCTTCTGAAGTTGAAGGGGAAAGGAGCTGGACAAAAGACACTCTAGGTGTAAGCTTTGTAGAATAAAAGTAAAATATTTCAGAAAATACGACAAATATGAGAAGCCATATAACCCGGGTCGTTGTTATATTATTAATTCACTTTAAGTATGCTGCTAGTTAAGGCACACATTTATTTTCCTGTTGGTTCTTTCGCAATGTTAATAAAATATAAAATAAACTTTGTACTTTTGAAGCATAGTATTTACTACGTCACACACATACATAAAGATTCAGGTAATCGGTTTAGCATTGAGTTCGCTACCCTCTGAGATCGTGAATCAAATTCCAATCGTGAGAGATTCCTACCCTGACAAAACTGAATTGACAGAATTTAAAAGCTGAGCCTTTATTTTATGTACCTTTATGTATTTAGGCCTCGACCAACACCAAATAAAGACATTATTATGCATGTGAAGGACTGTATCATTTCCTCTTGTGCTTTTTCTCACCCTGCCTCGTCCCGTTCCCCCCACCTCCACCTCCTCCTGCACTTTGGTTCTGAAAAGCTCTTCTTCTCTGGCGTTAAGTGTTTAATCTGTGATCTCATGTCTTGATTCAGTCGCAGCAGCACAATGGGTGCAAGATTACCCCAGGCAAACGAATACGTAATTAGCCCTCTCTGCCATGACACTCAGCTGCTCGGGCCTTTGAAGGCCTAGATTAATAATGCGGCCCTTCAATGGACCTTTGTCCCATCCACAGGCTAATGCTCGCTAATGGCTAACCAGCCGTACGCTGGTGTCCTCTCACCTCTGACCAGTGTGCACTGAGCTTGGATGCACACACGTTACTGAATTAATACAGCAGGTAAACACAGGTTTCAGACTAGAACAATATAATCAACGTGGCCCATTCGATTTGTTTTGCTTACTTATTTTTATTTCTACTCTATATTTTATAAACATTTCAAAATATTTAATGTTTTGTGTTTTAATTTATTTCTACTCTATATTTTATAAACATTTCAAAATATTTAATATTTTGTGTTTTAATTTTATTTCTACTCTATATTTTATAAACATTTCAAATTTTTTAATATTTTTTGTTTTAATTTTATTTCTACTCTATATTTTATAAACATTTAAGATATTTAATATTTTGTGTTTTGTTTTAATTTTATTTCTACTCTATATTTTATAAACATTTCAAATATTTAATATTTTGCGTTTTAATTTTATTTCTACTCTATATTTTATAAACATTTCAAAATATTTAATATTTTGTGTTTTGTTTTAATTTTATTTCTACTCTATATTTTATAAACATTTCAAAATATTTAATATTTTGTGTTTTGTTTTAATTTTATTTCTACTCTATAGTTTATAAACATTTCAAAATATTTAATATTTTGTGTTTTAATTTTATTTCTACTCTATATTTTTATAAACATTTCAAAATATTTAATGTTTTGTGTTTTGTTTTAATTTTATTTCTACTCTATATTTTGTAAACATTTCAAAATATTTAATATTTTGTGTTTTGTTTTAATTTTAAGTTTTTGTATTGTTTGTTAGAGGTTTTTTTTTTGTGCTTTCTCCAGTGTGTGTAAAGTCTCAGTGTGTCCGTGTACCGTGAGTGCTCGCTCTTGTGTTCGAGCATGTGCGCTCTTGTAAAAATTGGTTGCAATCTGAAACATCACCAAATAGAGGCCGCTAAAAAATACATATAGCACCTTTAAATGTGTAAGGGAAAGCCAGCATTGAGCATATGACTCTTTCCCATATGCCTGTTGTCCCTCATTGTCATTCATGGTGCTTCTGCAGGAAGTTAGTCTCAAGACAAGCGTGTTTGTTTATTATTAAAGCTGTCACTCCACTGACAGCTGTCCTCTCAGCATGGCGTTTCTTGTTTACACACAAATTCTGTATTCTCCCTCTCCGACGATTTATCAACATTCAAGTGTATTCATCCAGAATGCCTCATTAAATCACCTTCCTCTGGCATCTTTTTATCTCTGAAGTTGCCCGTCCTGCTGAGCTGAAATTACATATTCTTTCCGCAGAGTGCGTCCTACTAACTCGAAGTCACCGCTTTCAGTCATGCCTATCTCTCTAGTCTTCTCAGCCGTCCAAACATAGATATCACACATTAGTCTCTTTCGAAATCCTCTTCCCATTTGTGCCACCTGCAGTATAAGATCCAGCCAAGGGAAGTCGTACATCCCTCGGAGAATTTACATTGAACGCCTAACCCAGAGAAATGGATTGGTGACCTTTGTGGCAGGCCGTGATGAAGAGCGGGTGACCTGGTGTGATGAGGCCGCGGCGAATCTCCAACGGCGCATTATATGAAATAACAAATGCATTCAGCGAGTCGCTAAGAGGGAGAGCGTAAACCCGAAACAGCTGCACTGCACAACAGATGGCAAGGCCGCGGTAATCCTTCTAAGATCTCAAGTGCAAGCAATTGAAAACCGCAATGAGAAAAGTGAATCTGAAAATGAGTGTCCTCACAGTGACTGCTCTGCTGAAGGATATCTCCCAGCCACAGCACAAGTAAACAAACTCGGATAAGACTTCCAGACTAGCAGATGATAACTCGCTCTGATCTGTAATGTTTACAACCTCATTATTTTTCGTTTTTTTCTACTTTAGAAATACTTGTTGTTTGAACTTGCTCCTCGGAAAACTGGAAAACTGCCAATTTAAAGGGATAGTTCACTTTGAATCTAATTTTTGGTATGTTTTCAGTTTACCTCAAGGGCATCCAAGATGTAGGCGTCTTTGTTACCGCAGTAGTTTCAATTTTGATATTTTTAGGTCAAACCGTTCTTGTCTGTCAGTCATATAATGGAGGTCTATGGTCACCACCTCAAAGAGCATGCACAGAGAAGTCCAAATTAAACATGATTTAATGACTCGTAAATGTAAGAACACATTTGATGGCCTAAGACATGAAACGAGCGCTTGTGTGAGAGAAACGAACAGTATTGCATAGAGTTTTACCTCCGTCACTACAGCCACAAAGCGCCCGTGCCTTCAGATCACTTGGACGTGGCTGTGGTTACAAGAGGTAAAACGATATGAATACTGTTCGTTCTCACACAAACCGCTCGTTTCGTGTCTTAGGCCATAAATGTGTACTTATGTTCATTAAATTCATTAAGTCATTAAATCATGTTTAATTTGGACTTGCTCCTTTGGTTATGAACAGCTTGTGTTAGCGTGCGTGTGTGTGGTCCATGAGCGTGCACACCTCTGGTGCAGTTTCGCTTGTCACCAGAGGGGGCGTAGTTCTGCAAAAACTCAGAGACTTGCGCGATGCACCTTTAATTAAAATTATTTTTATTTTTTAAACCAATTTAGCTTTGATTTTAGTTAGTTGCCAAGGAAATATTTCAGTTTCATTTAGTTTAACTTGACGTATTAAAATAACTACAACTAAAATAAAATAAATAAAAGCTATAGGACTAAAATTGTATTATTTAAAATGACCAAAACACAACAAAATTACAAAAACATTAATTAAAATAAAAAATACGATAGTGTCCCTGTATTTCTGTAATAACACTGGTAAGAACATCAAGTGCTGAGTAATTTGAGGAATGACCTCAGTGAATGTCAGAAGTATCCATTTCTCAGTAAGGTCACAGAATCCCCGTCCTCAATCAAACGGCGGGAGACTGCGGCGTTCCAGCGACTACGCCGACGCAGAACTTCGTGCCAAAACCCAGAGAAGCCCGTGCCAATTGCAGCCTTCGCCTCTTTTGGCTCAGGTCTTTGTGAGAGGATTGCTAGGCTAGCAAGTGCATAATTACTTGCTCAGTGGTCTATTGGAACAGGTTTCCTCACACCTTTCCCTTGCACTAAATGAAGTATCTTTTCTAAGTACGGCGGTAAATTACACTCCAGGATGCAATAAATTCACATAACTTGCTGTTCCTTTTTTTTCTTGTCAAACCTTCTTGATTACTGCTGTGTTTAAAGATGTTCAGTTGTAAATATGCAATATTGTGTAAATTGGTTGCTAGCTCAATATATTCTAAGTGCACAGACTCCTCTGATGTAAATCTGACAGGGTTGGCTGAGTTACATGATGAAATGTCTTTATTTGTGAGCGATTGTAATACTGAGGCTTGCCTTATGCACTAGAGAGAACATCATTGGCTGTCCTGAGAAGCAGTGTGTTTAGTGAGGCTTTCGCTGCCAGTACCTCAGGCAGTTTCTGCCTCTGTTCAACAGACCGCAGTGTTAATGACAGCGTTGTGTTGTGCTGGGTGTGAGCTGGGACTGTTCTGCCCAAAAGTACAGCAATGTGTACAAAACTAAGTTAAAGTTACGTGGCAGATGAAAGTCTCCTGCTGTTTAAGACATGTGCTCAAGTCGGTTCCACCTCTTTCTTCAGGGTACCGTCACACCACAAAACCTATTACCTTACATGTTATATGGTGTGTGTGAGGTTTAGAAAAACAGGATTCAAGATTACTAGTCATATCTAAAACTAAAATGGCCTAATCAAATTAAATAGGGCCTTTTTAAATATTTTATTATTGATTGATACACTGTTTTTACTCAATAAAGTTTCGGCTATTTACAGTATTAAACCCTGTGTAAAGTTTAATTGTGATTTAAGAAATATTATTGTTTTAAGTGAACTTGAATAAATATATAAGTTCAGAGTACTCGGAACTTATTTTAAGTTTAAGTAAGTATTTTAAGTAAGTTTTGTAAACTTAACTGAATTGAGGCAATCGGTTTTCTCAAATGAAATGAGTTAGTTTAACTGGTTTGGGCTTAACAGTGATGAATATTATTAAATAAAAACCTATTTTAGTAGTTTTTTTAAGTTGAAACACTGTTCAGAACTTTGAGGTTGGTAAGATTTTTTGGTTCATGTTCAGCCTGCATTTCTTTGAACGAAAAAATAATAATAATAGTAGTATTGTGTAATATTATGACATTTTAAAATAACTGCAAATAAGTGTGTTCTATTTTAAAATGTAATTATCACACTGTAAAAATGAATATGCTTTATTTAATCAATGTAACTGTGGCAATAGATTACAAGTAATATTATTAATTAAATTTAACTAATTAGAATTGAGTAATAATTAATCAAATTATTCCTTAAAAATTAACCATTGAAAATGAGTAAAGTTTACACCAAAAAAAATGTAACAAAAATATCTCACTAACAGACAGACGTCAAAGATTAATTGAGAGCTCTTTATTTTATATTGCCAACACTGAAGACACCTGATGTTAACAAGCAGAATCACTGAAGGAGAAAACCGTCATTTTAAAACAAACCGATCAGCATAATGGTGACTTCAATTTATGTTTATTTAGTTGTTGTTGTTGTTTTCATTTTAAATGGGTAACTTTTAAGGAATTAATTTGATTAATTTCTCAATTCTAATTTGTTAAATTTAAATAATTATATATATATATATATATATATATATATATATATATATATATAGCTTGTAAAAGAACAGCATTTATTCGAAATAGAAATCTTGTATACCATTACAAATGTCTTTACTCTCACTTTGAGTCCTTGATAAATAAAATGATTGATTTCTTTTTTTACACTTGTTGCAGTCCATCCTGTTATTGGCTTATCCACCAAATACACATGTCTCGGAGTTGGGCGACTTTTCTCGGTTTCAGATCTGGATCTTCTTCAGATTGAAACGCAACAACAATAGACGCTTTGTGATGTTTGTATAGAGATGGTAAAGTGGAGGGCTGGCTTAGTGATATTTCTTTGTGTACTGTGTACTCTCTCTCTCTCTGTCAGATTGCTCTGTGTTTGCGTCACGGTAAAACAATCTTGCAGTAGCTCCAGACCCACGTAACTCCTACAGCAGATTTCTCCGGTTGGATATAGTGAGTCCTCTGTTCTTCAGTCTGGATCAGTGCCGGCTCTCTTTTCTTCCTGCCATGTCATGTGTTTAGCATGGTACTCACATTTTCAAAATGGACTTCACGGTGCATTGTAGAATAGATGGTTGCCAGGCAACCTGATATGTTAGTCATTGTACCATCAGAAATGTTCGAACCCTCACAGTTGCCACTTCTATATTTGTCAGCATGTAATCAGAGCTCCTTAATGAAAGGCGTGATTTGAATTTGTCTATTTGTCCAGGAAAATGAAGATGTGGAAATATTAGCGCGTGAGGAGGTGTTGTCCCGCGCTCTAATTGGGGAAGAGAAATTCAATACGAGGAGAATTAATTCTTCCCATGCAGCTCGCTACCTTAAGGCTTTGGCCTAATTTTGGCTAATGGATTCTTATGGGCAAGCGCGGATTAGTTCACTTCCAGGCTTTTTGTTCTTCGAATAATTTATTCTGTACCCCATTAAATACAAATGTTCTCCCAAAAGACACCCTTCAACCGAAAGAAAAATTGATCAATAAATCCACCAACCTTGGAGAAGTTCTGATCTGTCGCTATAACAAGGGTTCATCGTGTTATCTGTCGAGTGATTTAGCACTTAAACACACTTGTGATTTGCATTTAGTTTCCCACCGTTGTTTTTCAGCTCTGCCTGTGCGAATCCGATTCCCCTTTCATTATTGGGCTTGTGGCTTGTTTCGTTTCGAGATGAATTAGCTCGCTTCCAAACACAACTGTCTGTCTGGAATGTAATTGATTGTTTGGGAGTAGAGGAAGGGACCCTGTGGAAAAATAATTTGTTGCTAACTGCTTTAGTGCTGCACTGAGTGTAATCTCTGACAATGAGTTAGCTTATGACTACATTACGGAGAGTTAGCACATGTTTGTCAGATTGTGCCTTATTCTTTTTTAAGTGTACGGTGTACAAGCATAAATATAACAGTTATGCTGCTTTATATAAAAAAGTAATAACCTTTGATACTTTTTTTAGGATTCTTTGATTAATTAAAAGTTAAAAAAGAACAGTATTTAAAATAGAAACATTTTGTAGCAATATACACTGTTCAGTTCACCTTGGGGCCAGTACCGTTTTTAAAGAAATCAATACTTTTATTCAGCAAGCATGTGTTAAATTAAAAAAACAAAAAACGGGATTTCTATTGTTAGAAAATATTTCTATTTTAAATGCTGTTCTTTTATTCAGCTCTAACGTTTTATTCATCGATGAATCTGGAAAAAAAGTATCACAGCTTACAAAAAAAGATAATATCAAATCAGCATAGGCCTTTTTATCATTTGATTTCTGAAGGATCATGTGACACTGAAGTAATGGCTGATGAAAATTCAGCTTTGCATCAGAGAAATAAATTATAATTTAAGGTATAATCAAATAGAAAACCATTATTTTATATAGTTTTTTTTCTGTATTTTTGATCATATAAATGCAGGCTTGATGAGCATTTGAGACTTCTTTCAAACACATTTAACCCTCTGATGGTCCTCAGTCACTTCTGACCGAAAAAGTTTTCTCTATACTGTAACCAGATGGTGCTAATTTTCTTAGGCCTAGACTCTATATTAAACTAAAATACTGCATTAACAATAATATATATATATATATATATATATATATATATATATATATATATATATTATATATATATATATATATAATATATATATATATTATATTATATTTAAAATAAATTATAATAATATATATAATATTTTTTTTCCCATGGCAAAAATAGACCATAAATGTTGCATAAATATTAATAAATTCCATCAAATTGTCTCAAAATACTAAATTAAAAACAATAAATATTATAGAACAAAAATAAATTGCATTGGTTTTTACTGGGATGGAGGAAGTTTAATTTTTAGGTGTCTGATCACTTCTGGCCGGGAAGGCTCAGGACGTGACTCCTAAACGAAGACCATCAGAGGGTTAATAGTAATGTTTCCAAACTTTTGACCGGTAAACACACTACTAATATTAGTGCCCTTGGTAAATATGAGCAAAGGCAGCATTGCATTGTTTATCCTTTTGATCTTTCATTCAAAAATTCTAACCTTTCATTGAATTAAAACTCACATTATGAAATAAATGCTTTTCTCTATTTCATGTTGCGACAATGATTGGCACTCAATTATTGCAACGTCCTTTTCCCAAGATAACAGCTCTTCTTCTAAGAGTCGTCTTCTATAATGCCTGATGAGTTTGGAGAACTCATACATAAAATACAAAGGGCATTTTTTATTTATCTAATAGTCTTTCTATTGCCAGTGTACAAATGTATGATAAACATTTTTTTTTAAGGAATCACATATCTCGGAACATCTGCTATAGTTAACTTTTCCAGATAAAATCGACTCATTGTAACATGGATACAAAATGAACATGTGACGCAAGCACGTTGAACATTTAAGGACATTGCCAATTCAATAAAAAGTAAAAATAGAGTGTGTAACACATCTGGCTTGGATTGTGTCCCGATCTGCCATGATGAACTCAGATAGAGTGTGATAAAGCATGAGCGAGGTGGAGAGCGAATGTGCTGGAGGCTGCACTGCTCTTTTGTCTGATCTCTTTGTTACAGCTTCTGTTTTCTGCTGTTGTTTAAAAATAGTGTTTGACACCACTGTCAGTGTTCAAGGGTCAAAAAGAAACTCTACTATTATCCTTTGTCTTTTTGAGTTTGTCCAAGTCTGTTTTTATCTCATACGCAGTGTGTGTAGGAGGTAAACGAGTCTACTCTTGTTATTCTGCGTCCTTATATAAAGTATTCTACTGATTTCACAATTTAGTATGTTTGTTTATCAGCTTTATTTTTACATAAAGACTTTTTATTGGACTGGCAATGTGCCTAAATGTTCAACGTGCTCGGGTCACATGTTCATTTTGTATCCCTGTTAGAAACCATTAGTTTGAAAGCTTAATTGTGTTTTTGGTTGTTCACAAAAAAAAAAAGGTCTCTCTGGGTTTCAATGGTAATTATTGATGAGTAAACATCTCGCAATTAATCATCTATTCATTAAAGGCCTCTGGGAGTGATGAACCATGACAAATCAATAGGATCGTCATCCCCGCTGTCCTTCTTTTTGCACTGTATGGATTGTAAATAGTTCAATGGGACGAAACCGTGGTAACGCTTTCCAACTAATCCTGTCTCGCCCTCCTGGAGAAAAACACATCATACCAGTTTAAGATAGCAGGCTTCTCGTTAAGTTTGACCATCTAGAAATCTTTGATTCATTCAATATTTTAATTCATTAAAATATCTTATTTTGAAAAAATAACAAAAAAAAATTACGGTCATTTCACAACCGCAAAAAAAACAATAGTTTTACGGCTGAGAAATGACATAAGTAAAAAAAGTAGGTGAGTAAATTATAACAGAATTTCATTCCTAACCCTTTATAGCTATTAGGATCACAAGAAACTTCCAGGTATGTTGGAGCTAAAATCTGCAGTAAAGGGTCCCTCCAAAAGCAGGATTGGACACCTCGTGCTTGTAGTATTTAGTACATAAAAGCATAATGTGATCCTGATGGTCTGCAAATTAAAGACCTTATTTAATAATGGTTGTAAAGTCATGTTTAAGGTCCTCACATGGATATTACAAATAATCAAGGTGAATGTTCTGTCAAGGTGAGTGGCATGGACAAATAACAAATGCTAAGGTTATCGACGGCCCAATTACAAAATGTTTGAAGCTCCAGAGCATTCCCAATTTGACTGCATCAGGCGAAGAGTGAAAATCAATAGTTTTCCCAGCATCTCACCTTCTCTACGCTCCCTTTCTCACCAAAATGTAATTTTCAGGAATTTCAGCCTTTATTTTCCGAATCACCTGCTAGGTTTGGAGTTTGCATGGCCAATTTCATGCCTGTTGAACTCCAAGACCGATGCCATTGATTATTGCTTGTTGCAGAGCAGGAACAATCTCTGATTGGTTTGCCCATTCCTGTCCTTTCCAGTGTGTTGTTTGAGTCGTAGAGGGCAAGTGTGTGTGTGTGAGGTCATTATGTTTTTTCCACCCCAGAATTCAATGACCCTCTCAAATCTAAATCACTATTTATCAGACAGAGTGCTGCTCTCTCTATGGTAGCAACCTCAAAACCACTCCTTAGGGATCAGGGGGCGGAGATGGGTAGGATTAAGGGTGGGGTTAGGGATCAGGGGCGGAGATGGGTAGGATTAGGGGTGGGGTTAGGGATCAGGGGTGGAGATGGGTAGGATTAGGGGTGGGGTTAGGGATCAGTGGGCGGAGATGGGTAGGATTAGGGGTGGGGTTAGGGATCAGGGGTGGAGATGGGTAGGATTAGGGTGGGGTTAGGGCTCAGGGGGTGGAGATGGGTAAGATTAGGGGTGGGGTTAGGGATCAGGGGTGGAGATGGGTAAGATTAGGGGTGGGGTTAGGGATCAGGGGTGGAGATGGGTAGGATTAGGGGTGGGGTTCAGGATCAGGGGCGGAGATGGGTAGGATTAGGGTGGGGTTAGGGATCAGGGGGTGGAGATGGGTAGGATTAGGGGTGGGGTTAGGGATCAGGGGTGGAGATGGGTAGGATTAGGTGTGGGGTTAGGGATCAGGGGTGGAGATGGGTAAGATTAGGGGTGGGGTTAGGGATCAGGGGGCGGAGATGGGTAGGATTAGGGGTGGGGTTAGGGATCAGGGGCGGAGATGGGTAGGATTAGGGGTGGGGTTAGGGATCAGGGGGCGGAGATGGGTAGGATTAGGGGTGGGGTTAGGGATCGGGGCGGAGATGGGTAGAATTAGGGGTGGGGTTAGGGATCAGGGGGCGGAGATGGGTAGGATTGGGGTGGGGTTAGGGATCAGGGGGCGGAGATGGGTAGGATTAGGGGTGGGGTTAGGGATCAGGGGGCGGAGATGGGTAGGATTAGGGGTGGGGTTAGGGATCAGGGGCGGAGATGGGTAGGATTAGGGTGGGGTTAGGGATCAGGGGCGGAGATGGGTAGGATTAGGGGTGGGGTTAGGGATCAGGGGGTGGAGATGGGTAGGATTAGGGGTGGGGTTAGGGATCAGGGGGCGGAGATGGGTAGGATTAGGGGTGGGGTTAGGCATCAGGGGCAGAGATGGGTAGGATTAGGGGTGGGGTTAGGGATCAGGGGTGGAGATGGGTAGGATTAGGGGTGGGGTTAGGGATCAGGGGGTGGAGATGGGTAGGATTAGGGGTGGGGTTAGGGATCAGGGGCGGAGATGGGTAGGATTAGGGGTGGGGTTAGGTCGGGCAGATGGGAGATCAGGGTGGGTTAGGGATCAGGGGGGGAGATGGGTAGGATTAGGGGTGGGGTTAGGGATCAGGGGGTGGAGATGGGTAGGATTAGGGGTGGGGTTGGGGATCTATGCAGATTTATGCAGCATTTTTTATCATATTCACAAAACGTTCATGGCCCCCAGAATCTTTTGTTGTATGAATATGTGAGTAGTCAATATCAAAATCAAAAGAATGAACAGAGCCTCTGCTAAAAAAAATATTCTACCTTCATAAATTTTTTAAATCAACACTTATATGTTTCATTAAAAGAACAACAAACAACATTTCGAACAAAAAGCAGAGAAAACTCTGTCCGGATGGGATCCAGAACGATAATTAAAAACGATAATTAAAACGGATTGAGTATAGATCGTGTCCATCACCTGGTTTGTACAGTCCTGTACCTCTTCATCGGTTCGATATTTTCCTCTGTTACGTTAGACGTTTCGATTTTATGCTGTTGTATGTTTGATGATCACTTTAACTGATTCACACACATTGCTTGATTTTGGATCCAGAGGTGATGTACTATTTAAAATAGTCTGTAATAGCGGCCACTACAGTAACAGTGATAACACATCGTATATCGTCAGTGAGCATATCTTCTGTAATTTCATTTTAGAATAACCCTGTCTCTCTCTCTTTCTCAGCTGGTGGGTGGAGAGTTTGACCTGGAGATGAACTTCATCATCCAGGACGCAGAAAGCATTCGCCTGCATGGTGGAGCTGCTGGAGCACTGTGACGTCACCTGCCAGGCGGAGATCTGGAGCATGTTCACAGCGATCCTGCGGAAGAGCGTCCGCAACCTCCAGACCAGCACAGAGGTGGGGCTCATCCAGCAGGTGCTGCAGAAGATGAAGCTCGTCGACGACATGATTGCAGGTGAGCAACCCGGAGTGATCCAAACTTAATATGAAAAGCTCAAAGTCATTCACATCAAGGGTCATAAATAAAGAGAAAATATCTGGCCAATGCCCTCAATAGGTGGGATAACCAGAAACGCTGTCCTGGTAGCATTGAAAAAAGTGTATGCATTTAATAACAATAATATTATAAACATTATTTTGTAGTATTTGTGGTTCTTTTGTAAAATAAATGCCTAATTATAATAAAAATAATCATTATTATTAATAATAAAATAAACATAATAATAATAATAATAATGCATATAATAACTTTCATCATCATTATATTATAGTTTTATAATAATAATAATAATAACAATAATAATAAATAAAATAAACATCATTTTGCAGTATTGCAGAATCTTTTGGTGGTTTTGGTTCTTTTTAAAATAAATGCCTCGTAATAATAAAAAAATATTATTATTGATTCTACTACTATTACTAATAATACATTATATTAAAATAAACAACAACAATAATAAGTACGGCATTTATATAATGCAATGATAATTACCATCATAATTATATTATAAGTATTATATAATAATAATACAAATAAACATTATTGTGCAGTATTGCAGCATCTTTTGGTGGTTTTGGCTCTGTGTGGAAAAAAATCATTATTATTACTGATAATAATAGCATTGTAAGTATTCATAATAAAATAAACATCATTTTGCAGTATTGCAGCATTTTGATTTTGGTTCTGTGTGAAACCAAGAATCAACAGTTGCAGTGATTTTAAGTGTATTGTTCCCCACAGTTTTAATACTATTTAAGTCATGTCTATGTAAACTCACCCTTTTATGGTAAATACGGCTCTTCTGTGCTTCCTAGCAGTGTGAAGACCCCACATTTCAAGGCACTTTGGTTCTGAACATCTATTGTTTACACCAGTGCCTTCACTTCTAAAAACATCAGTCAAATGAAAATCCAATTCACCGAAAGAAAAGAATCAGTAATTTGTGTGTTAATCTTTGTTGTATCACATGCTTGTCCATATGTTCCAATCCTCTATGATTTGGCTCCGTTACGTTTCTCAAAAAACAGGTTCCACTGTCTTCGCTAAACCCCTCATTGTGCATTCTGTGTCCAATCTTTCTGTGTAATTACGATCAGTGGACCATGGCCGTCGTTTATTGCAGGGGTAATGTGTAAAATTGGCTCTGTGAACACATTTGGGAGAAAGCTTCTCTCTAACTGTTCTTTAGACAGATCCGCGTGTTAGAAAATTTCGCTGCTAATCAGACAATTAGTTATTATACGCTTCCAGCTTCTGTCCGTTTTCGACCAAATTTGTGGCCTTTAAGTGAATGGCGTGTAACTGGAATCAAATTACAATGATATTAAGCCACGACAAACATCACCGCTAAGGGGTTGTTATTTTTCTCAAAATTCGATTATTTAAGATCTCGCGCAGCTTCTAAATTCATAACGCAGACGGTTTGACACCGAGCCATTCCGGCCAATACGTGAATGAATAGACTTAGGGTTTCCATGCCGTTGAGAGCCACGATCTGATGACTAAAGGAGCCTCAAGAGAACTTGCTGTAGATAATGTTCCAGCAGAAAGATAACGATTGGCTCCTTGCCCCCGAGTGACATCATCCTCATGAGTCTGCAGTTCTGTGCACCGATAATGCTGAGTCATTTCATTCTCTTCTTTCTGTCTTTCTCAGATCTCCTAGTGGACATGCTGGGGGTTTTGGCCAGCTATGGTATCACAGTGAAGGAGCTGAAGCTGTTATTCAGCATGCTGAGGGGGACGGAGGCGTGTGGGTGAGTTCTCTCGCCCCTTTACACCGACTGGATGGGACAATTCAGTTTCAGAGGCCTCTGAAAGCAATTCTGGACTTCACGATAGAGGCGGTTGTAGTTATGAGGTTTGACAGACATTATGAAGATCCAGTTGAGATATGAGGTTTAGTCAAACTTTTCATTGGTTAAAGCCCCCCTGAAATCAATTTTTTTTAGCTTTTAGTATGAATATGTTAGGCTGTGTCCAAAATCTCCCACTATATAGTGGACTATATAGTGAGCTTGCCATTTTGTAGTGCTGTCCGAATGTATAGTGATTATTATACCCTATATAGTCCACTCAATGCATCCCAGAATGCATTTTGAAAAGTCAGCGTACAACCGATGGTCACTAGCCCTACATACCATCATGCATTGCGCCGATCGTAAAAAGATAGACGAATCACAGTAGTGTCCGAAAATGGTGTTTCTATAATGCTGGTGAGCTCACTATATAGTGCTCTACTCCCTAGTGGTTTGAGTGGAGATTTCGGACAGAGCCTTAGTCTTAAATGTGCATTGCGCAAGTCTCTGAGTTTTTGCAGAACTACGCCCCCTCTGGCGACAAGCGAAACTGCATCTCCATGTTGAACTGTTTTATGTGTTTACCGTATCCACTTATGATTGTATTATTATGAAAACGCGTTCATGAACAATATAAGTTATTACTTTGATCCCGTTTGAGCCGTAGAGCAGACCGGAGATCTCTCCATTTGTTGAAAGCTTCCCGATGTTGACTCTCGTCTTATTCCGACGCCTGGCACTAGACACAAGTTTTATTTTCTTTGTCTTACGTGGAGTTTGCGTTGAGGTTTGGAATGAACTACAAGCCGGTCTCTTTGAATCCATCTTCTACTTTTGTTGAAAGTTGACTAAAGTTTTGTCGCTCGAATGCACCTTTAAGGTTATGAATAAGCTGGTGTTTCCAAAAACAAAGATTTACATTTAGGAGATATAAGCATTCACTAACGCTTAAATGGATCACAGATTTTTATGACATCACTGCTGACTTCAGTTTCTCATCACCTCTTCTGTCCAATCAAATGCTTTCTAGAGTCTAAAGCGTCCCGCTCCCTATGCTATAAACACCACCTGGTTATAGCAACTGTTGACACGTCACAAAACAACATGTTTTAGAGTCGCTAACGTAACTGTACGGTGGTTAAGAATGAAATGGCTAGCATTTATTCACACCGCTACTATTAAATCCAACGCATCATCAGCGCTCAGTTTAGTGTCCATGATGCTGTCAAGTACGACTTGCAGTCTGTGAGGTAAACTAAACGCTATTGGCTATTTGAAAAGAGGGAGGAGCCATTCAATATATCCCGCCTTAGCTTCCTGTTTCAGTGGAAACTACATCAACGTTGTAGTAGTCAACCTTTAAATAGTAATGATTCATGAAAAACTGGTTGCTATATATTGTATTTGCTATAGGGATAATGACTTGGACTGTAAAGATTGGGATTGAAACTATGAATGTTAAAATATGATCTTAAAAACCTGATATGTGCAGATCATTATCCAGCTCCAAGCCCAGCCAACGATCTCCTGTCCGCCAGTCCTCTCCACGGACACATCTGTCTGGGGTTGCCCACGATCGAATGTCAGCTGTGCTGCCGTGGTTAGGACTGATGGACAGGCCATTGATTGGCTGAATTAGAAGTGTTTTATGGGGGTTATGGTTACCATTTATTTTTGACTTTCACGACCAAATACATCTTTTCTTCCATTGTCAAAGTCTTCTCTCATTATAATTTCCTTTTACCCCTCTTTTTCACTAATTACAATGTTCTCTCTTAATTGTTCTCTTCCTTCTTGTGTCCCGTTTCCCTCAGCCAAGACACGCCATTAAGCTCCTATCAGTGCTGAATCAGATGCCTCAGCGGCACGGCCCTGACACCTTCTTCAACTTCCCAGGACGCAGTGCGGCGGTGAGACTCTCCCACACCTTTTACAATAAAGCTTTTGTAGAATCATTCCACACATTATAAGGGTTAGCATTTAAGACTAGTGTGTTATGATCATAAAACTCCAATTACATAAACAACAACAATAATAACTGATCATGCTGTTTATATCTTAGGGGATGTTTTACCTTTTTTCCTACACCTTCCTTTTACTACACCTTCCTTTCCCTGGTTAATATGCAGAGACTAGACTATAAAACATGTATACATTACTGTACAAAATCAGTAAGATTAAAAAAAAAAAAGTACATTTGTTCAGCAAGGATCCCATTATTTGATCAGACGTGACGGTAAAGACTTTTATAATGTTGTAAACGTTTTATATTTCAAATAAATGCTGTTTTGTTTTTTTTTTACTTTCTGTTCATCAAAGAATCCTGAAACAAAATTGATAAAAAAATGATTTTGTGACACTGAAGATTGAAGTAATGATACAAAAATAATGCAATAAATTAAATTTTATATAACAATATTTATACAATGTTACTGTTTTTATGGTATTTTAATCAAATAAATCCAGCCTTGGTAAGAATTATTAAAAAAAAACAACATTTTAAATCTTGCCGACCCCAACTTTTTTAATGATGTGTATTTAAATGATACATTTGTACATTTAAATTATATAAATGTTAAATAATTATTAGGGCTGTCAAACGATTAATCGCATCCAAAATAAAAATTTGTGTTTACATAATATATGTGAGTGTACTGTGTATAATTATTTTGTATATAAATACACACATGCATGTATATTTAAGAAAAAATATTATTTATGCATAAAATATTTATATATTATATAAATTATAAAATCTATATACAGTATGTACATGAAAATATTTCTTAAATATATACAAGCATGTGTGTGTATTTATATATATAAAATAATTATGCACAGTACACTCACATATATTATGTAAACACACACTTTTATTTTGGATGTGATTATTCGCGATTAATCGTTTGACAGCCCTAATAATTATATTATTTAATATTAATAATATATTATTATATATTAAATTATTTTTTATTAAATCATATTCATTACAAATAAAAGCTTTACATTTCCACCTACAGACTTCCACTGTAAGCGTGTAAATGTTTTTCTTTGTTTCGTACAAACTGAGAAATTAGTTATCTGAAAATATTGTCCTTGGTAATCAACACTGATGCTGTTATTAGAGTGCTAATTGTATGTATTAAATACCATTTTACCAAGGTCAAATTTGTACAAAATGGTCAGTTGATTATATGCCAGCTTGTTCTGCAAATGCTGTTTTAATTGTGCAAATATGCAGCTTCTAATTCCCTTGTGTTTTGCCCCCGGCAGGCCATTGCTTTGCCGCCCATTGCTAAGTGGCCTTACCAGAACGGATTCACTCTCAACACCTGGTTCCGAATGGACCCACTCAATAATATCAATGTAGACAAGGATAAACCATACTTATACTGGTGAGTATGATATGATACATTAAGAAAGAGCAGAGGTACTAGTAAAGCATAACCAGTGGTCAGTCATTATAATGTAAATGCCAAGACTGCATAATCTCAGAGTGCCTCAAGATTCTCAGCGTGGTAGAAACACAGGAGATCTGTGCATAGGAAATATTATATTACCATTTCTGTTTGAAGTGGTAAGTGTCTCTACAGGGCTGGCCCACAAGAAGAGACTGCTAATTTAGGAGTGATGAGCCCTGCCCTATTTCCCAGTTACCAAAAAAAGCCTTACCGCACCAGAGGGCAAACTAGAGAAACTCACAAAATTCCTAAATGTCATAAAAGAATGTCTGAAGAACCTCTGGCTGTGTTTTTGGAAACCAGTAGCGTAAACTGAAGATGCCTCACAATAGCTCTGAGGATCCTTGTTAGTTTTGACCATTTAGTTTAATGTCAAGGCCTATATTACACTTCTGTAGCATTTTATTCTTTAGTCTGGTTTTAATGTTATTACTCAAGTTTTCTTGCACAAAAACATTGGTAATCTGCTTCATGATACCCGAAGGACCTACAGTACTTGCGGAGTGCAGGTCCCCATTATGCGTGGTGTCAAGAGAACAGATTTTGATGCAGTTACAGTAGTATACACAGTTGTAATTTAAAGAGACATACTGTAGATGTATGACTTGAATACACTGAATATATTGACCTTAAGAAAGCACTGAAAGCAATGCAACAGGGCAATGATCCCAAGCACACAATGGCATGTTGATCCAGGACCATGTCTTACTTGGCAAAATCACAGTGATCGTGTATATACACACCTATACACACATCTTGTCCAGTCTCCTTAGCATTAGCAGTGCACCTCAGGCAATAATGTCGAATGGTTTTACAACATCACCGTGGCAACAGCGTTACCACCAGGTGGTCTTTTTGAATATTAGTAACAACAAATGATGTACAGTATATCCTCCATGTTGGGGTGGCAGCGGTTACACTGAGACATTAAAGGTATAGATTACCACTTCACAAGTGTGAGGGCCAATGACCTCGCTTAAATCAGCATGTAATCCTGTTTCTGTTACCGTGTTGAGCTCAGCGTAGAGTTATGCAGAGCGAGAGATTGGCACGTCACCTTATCGACAGCAGCCAGCGCTCCCAGCATTCACTGCTGCCAATGACTCAGTCAGTCATGTTTGTTTTCCCACCAAGAATAAAGCCTGACATCCTCTATATTTTTCAATATATTTATAGTTTTCATGTCTGACTATAAAAGTGCAATAAATGTTTTTTTCTGGAAAAAGTGTTGAAATCAGATTATTCTGTTGCATGGAATGAATAACAAAGTTTTTAGTTATTTTAAGCAGGGAGAATGTTGTGAATATAATTAGAGTTTGTTTTTAATGATTCATATTGAATGAAACCCTGTGGAGGGGCAAGTTGCCATTAAAAATGTTGAAATATTGTTTCAAATTGCTTTTTTTTTCAAGCATCAAGCATTGTGTTTACTAATATTTTTTTGTATTTTTTTCTTAAAATCACTTTCTTTGTCCCCTAGTTTTCGAACCAGCAAAGGGATCGGCTACTGACGCACTTTGTGGGGAACTGTTTAATTGTGACATCGCTGAAGTCGAAGGGGAAAGGTTTTCAACACTGTGTGAAGTACGACTTCCAGCCCAGGAAGGTCAGTTCCTCACATAAGGAGACATAACTAGACGACTGTACAAATATGTGGTCTTTTCTTTCATTAGAGACATAACTATTACTATTTTTCATATTTGGAGTAATCAACTGCAAGCCCACAGATCCGCCTCCATCCAAACAACAACCAAAAGAAAGAACAACAATGTATTATTTTTGATAATTGGTTTCACTTGGATGTAAATTACAATCTGGAAGAAAGATTTGTCGCTACTTCAGTTTCATCATGACTTCAAATAAATATGATAGATTGGATTCTAGGGTGAACAAACATTAAAGGAGTAGTTCACTTTTAATAAACCTTTTGCTGATAATTTACTCACCCCATGTCATCCAAGACGTCCTTGTCTTTCTTTCTTCAGTCGAAAAGAAATTAAGGTTTTTGATGAAATCATTCCAGGATTTTCTCCATATAATGGACTTCAATGGGAACCAAACGGTTCAAGGTCCAAAAGAGAGTTTCAGTGCAAACTGCAACAGTTCAAAGGGCTTTAAACGATTCCAGACGTAAATGAGGGTCTTATCATTTAAAAATAAATAACAAAGTTTAAGTTTTATAATCAAAATGAATTAATCTTTTCCAGTGTCTACTCGTTCATTTCGTTCGTTAAATGAACCAAATGACACTGATTTGACAGATTTGTTCATTTTGATAAACGAGTTTGAACTAGGAGAGTCACGAGCGCGCATCAGAGAGACAGAGCAAGGCGAGCATTTGAGCTTATAAAACTTAAACTTTGCTATTTATTTTTTAAATGAGCGATCGTGTTCTCTTGATAAGACCCTTATTCATCGTCTGGAATCGTTTAAAGCCCTTTGAAGCTGCACTGAAAGCTCTCTTTTGGACCTTGAACAGTTTGGTTCCCATTGAAGTCCATTATATGGAGAAAAATCCTGGAACGTTTCATTCAAAAACCTTAATTTCTTTTCAACTGAAGAATGAATGACATGGCTATCTTGAGTGAGAGATTAAATTATTTCCCACTTATAACATGGCTACCTACCAAATAAATCAATAATTTGACACAAAATATTGATTTAAAAAGGAGTTTATTCATTTAAAAACTAATAATATTATCAGAGTGAACAGAACTGCGTCCATAACATGATACACATGCAATGGTAAAATAAGTGATCAACAAAATGGCTAACGTTATATGAAGAAAAATTAAAGAGTGAATCACCAGTAAAAGGGAACAGCTTTAAACCTCCCCTCTGCAAATCAGCTGAGCTGACATGTTTAATAGTTTAACAAACATTAAATAAATGGCAAAACTAAAATTATACTTAAACCTTACATTTGAAAGCATACTGCCGTTATCCGACTTTTTGAACAAGATATCAAAGCTGCGCATAGGATTGTGGGTGATTTGAGAGCGCGAAGGCTACACATATGCATGCTTTCCTGTGTATGGGATATTTTCCGAACGAAGGATCCTCGACATTGGACGGATGTTGATTGCGTTGCATCCTCAAATTCCGGCTTCCGGGATCCTTCCTTGACATTGAGAAATGCCTAAATTGTCCTGAAAGTTATTTCTCTGGGAATCTCTGCGGATATCTGGGAAGATACATCTCTCTCTCTCTCTCTCTCTCTCTCTCTCTCTCTGTTTTTGCACAAATTTGATGTCCACTGAGTCAGCCACACCTGAAGCCCTTCTAGTTTGATAGCTTCTGCATTTAAGGAACAAAGGGAATTCCAGAGGGATTTATTCCCATAGCACCTTTTTCCCCTTTAGCACACACGATCTGTCTGTTTATCGCTCTTTTTTTTCTTCTTCTTTCCTCTTTTTTTCTCACTCAGAGTGGGCTGATACAGCAACATCTGGTTTTTGATAACTTGGCTCCTCTTGTTGTCCCGGCGGGATGAATTCGGCTCAGTCGCACGAGTTGTTAAACGACAAATGAAAATCAGTTTGGCAAGAGATGTTTGAATATGATACCTCATCCTGTCTGCTCACCGAGGAGGACGACAAGGGAGGGTTGTGTGCCAATTAGAATGCAAGCTATACCCCCTTCGCCCAGACACACACACACGCTAGTACTCGTGTCTAACAATGAAGTTCACAACTCAACCCAATTAGTCAGCACTTTGTTCTGTTATTGAAACAGTGCGGTGGGACGAAAAGGCTGGATTTTAATCAACCACTTTGTTATTCACTCTTAGATTTATATTAAGCTTCCTTAGATATTAAAGAGTCAAAACAAGGGATCAGAGATGTGAACAAAAGAGAAATGTAATTGAATTGAACTGAACTAAAAGATCGGTCCAGCTGTTCACAGCTTGTTATTGGTTAATAGAGACCGTGGGGTCAGAAGATTTTTTTAGGGCTGTGATTCATAGTGTGCTTTTGCAAAATTCAAAGCCTATTCTAGACAAGGACAGCTCTCACTTGCATTTATGCACAATCTTAACTGGCATTAAAAGCTATGAAATCTCAGTTATGGGATGGATTTCCAGTCTAGCAGATTTGGGCTTATCCTCTCCCCCGTCACCCCAGCTAATATCGCCTTACGTTTTAATAACATGCTCAGGAGGTGGAGAGGATATTTGGGAAATTAGGTCTTTTGAGGAAGTTTACATCATCTAAATCTCCTGAGATGTGACGGGCCACGGTTATTTATTTGAATTACGACACTTTTACGTGATCCGTGCTGTTGTATTCCTCACTGGAAAGCTTTCAAACGTCAGGGCTCTGATCTTTAATTCATATGCCAAAACAGCTTTTAGCATTGCTGCAATCAAACAGAATCATTCTGTTTTAGTAAATTTAACTCTCAGTTTAGAAGCATGTAATGAGGTTATGTTTCATGTGCTTGATCTATTTGAACATATTCATTTTGGGGCCGGGTCATTTCCACAGAATTTTCTTGGACCAAAGCTTGAATGAATGGTTGAGTATTATTAAATACTGAAATATGCATTTCATGATATAGACTGATATTTTCATCCACAAAATTACTCACCCCTGAAATGTGGTGTGGCTCAAATTTGTGGCTCAAAATTGCCAGGTATGGACTCAGAATTCAGTCAGAATTGTGAAATAAAAAGTCGCAATACACTAATTGCAAGTCGCTTGCCTCTGGTGTTGACAAGGTGTTATTTTTTCAAATAATTGTGTTTAACAGTGGAATTCCTGGTGAAAAAACACATTACCCATGATGCTGTGCAGAGAATTACACCAATCAGAGTGTCAAAAATGCAACACACACCAAAATAGCTCTTTAGCTCCGTCCACCCCCATGATGCATTGCGAATGTATCGTGTGTCGAATCTCTCTACACTCTCAAAATATTAATATATTTGTATATATGAAGAGTTCAGATGCAAAAGCCTCTAAGTGCCATTTGAAACTTTCTTCTAAAATGATCATTTTATCAAGCTTGTATATTTAAGTTCAGTAATTTCACTTAAATGGCAATGAAGATTACCTATTAATTATCATTTAAGTGAAATTACTGAACTTAAATATACAAGCTTGATAAAAATGGTCATTTTAGAATACAATTTAAAATGGCATTTAGAGGCTTTTGCATCTGAACTCTTCATATATTGTAATAAACTTCAAATACATTGTTTTTATATATAAATTCAACAATTGTAATCCATCAGTTTGATTATGCCATTTGCAATGCTTTATGGAATTGTAGTTCTTTCCCTCAGTACACAGTCTCAAATCAAAGTTTCTAATTTTATGATTCACCTCGTTGCTGATTGGCTAATTTCATTGCTTATAACTCTTTATGAAGCCTTTTTTCCCTATTGGAAAAATGAATGGAAAAATATACTTTTTAAATGGAAAAATATACAAAAAAAAAATGAAAGAATTTTGAAAATATGAAAAATGGGACAGGCACTGTTTGACTTTATTTAGTTTTTTTATTCTTAGGTGGAAAATGTTTTTGCATAAATAACACCATGTTTGCTACTGTACCTTTAAGAATTTTTAATAAATGACCTTTCATGCTTGGCTGTGTGAATATTGAATCCCTATTTCTACTTCCTGTCCTCTCCTGCAGTGGTACATGATCAGCATAGTCCACATCTACAACCGTTGGAGGAACAGTGAAATCCGTTGCTATGTCAACGGCCAGCTGGTTTCCTACGGCGACATGGCGTGGCACGTCAACACCAATGATGTAAGTGTTTCTCTCCCACCGTTCTCATTGTTTTCCGTATCTCGCTGTTGCCAAAATCATGAACTTGCTATCAACTATTTTTCCTCAGCTTTAAAAATAATTGCACCTGAAGGATCCAAAAAAATATGTGTTCGGATAAGCGCTTGTCTCTAAAGATCAACAAGATATGGAATAGCCATAGTGTCCCTCTTTCCCTAAGGCAAACCTTTAAAGTACTTTGTGACTAGCTAAAGTAAATCAGGACAAGATGATAGCAAGAAGATAGCAAGTAAACTGCTCCAGAGGGCCTTTTCACAAAACTCCCAATCTGTTGAACCAGTTTTGGTGTGTGTCTTCCTGTTTGTTTATCTTTATAATCTTTTCTTCCTCTCTCCCATCCTGCAGAGTTATGATAAATGTTTCCTGGGCTCTTCAGAGACTGCGGATGCTGAACCGGGTGTTCTGTGGGCAGCTCGGAGCCGTCTATGTCTTCAGTGAGGCGCTGAACCCCGCACAGATCTTTGCCATTCATCAGCTTGGACCCGGATATAAGGTACAACCCCTGAGAGAGTGTGTGAATGTATAACGGTTGTACCGGGAGATCGCTGCGCTGCTGGGAGAAACTCTCCATCTTTGCTGCTTGATTGTTGAAGTACAAAATTAGCATTTTGTGACCAATTACTCTGTGCCGTAATTACACTCAATGCTGAGAACATTCAGATGGATTAGTTCTGAAACTGACAGGCAGTGTGTGGCGAGAAGCAAGCAGGGCAGAGAGACCTGTGGGAACGGAGCGAGGCCGGTGGTGTGTGTCAGTGAGCGCGTCACACTGGCCTTGGGTCCCACGGAGGAGCTCCGGAAGCATTAAGGGAAGACTCGGACCAGGCATGGGACTTTACGTTGGTGTTTTATTTTAGTTTATGTGGCAGTTGACCATTTTGTTGTTTGGTTATTTTAATTATTAAAGTTGCGTTAAATGTTCGCAGGTTCCCGTCTCCTTCCCTGAGCCTATAAGATTAAATTGCATTAAACTTTAGACATTTAGGGTCCTGACCTTGCACCCGGCACAAATGACTTTATACACTGGCGCATTTATCATTCCTATTTTGCACACCGCGCAAAGCGGGCTTTTCTATTCACAGACGCACGTCGGTAAACTAGGAAATGAACTTGCGCTCCCTGGGCGGGGTCGGTGCAAAAAAGAGGCGTGTTTTTTCCGCGACATTCGGCGCAAACATTCCCTGGTGCTATTTTGCCTTTCCAGAAAATAATTGTGTCAATGACCAGGAAAAAACTGTTCTAAAGTCAGGGGCTTGTTGCGCGTACATTCAGATGCTATTTTAACCGCGCATGCTTGGCCTTAAAGAGTAACTAAACCCTAAACCAACTTTTTTTAGTTAATGATCTGTAAGAATGGATCTTTATTAATACCAGTCATTGATTCGTGTAACTTTTTTGACATTTGTGTATAAAGTGTTTTATTTATACAATATATGGTGTAAAAATGTCTTAGTGCTGCCCTCTTCAGGTTGAACGGTGGCTACTGCAGTTGAATTTTTCTATTGGATGTTCCGCACTTTGTGACGCACGCAGGTTTCAGCTCACCACGCTTTCGGTACGAGCGGCAGTATAAAAACAGCTTTACTTGTCAAAACCGCTGTAGCGAGTCAGGAGTTGGAATTGCGAGTATTGAAAATGATCAGGATAGAGTGTTTTAGCATCTATTTCGTCCCTCTATCTCCGCTGGGGTCTGCCCACTTTTCAGCATTTTTCAAATATCGCCAGTGGGTGGAGTCAAGCTCTAACCAGGGGTTTAGTTACCCTTTAACAGAGATGTATTGTAACGAAGTAGAACTACTTAAGTACTAAAATGCTGTATCTGTACTCTACTAGAGTATTGTTTTTTTCTCATACTTCTACTTTTACTTCAGTAGATATTTTCGATGAATTTAATACTTTTACTTCGATATTTTTTTAATGTTCTGCTAGTTACTCGTTACAATTATAAAATTGTACGAATCATTCAGTTCAAGTTGGCTTTCATGCTGCCTAAATCACACGCCAGTTTTATAGGGTAATGGTATTGATTGACACACACATTGACAACTAATGCAGGGGTTGTCCTGCAATGACATTTTTTTGGCGGCCGCCAAAGCAAATTCGTATCCCGCCAAAGCGCCTTATTTGATTGCTAGTTCAAACTTTTGACCACTTTCTTTAATAATTACATGACACAATACTTGTACTTTTACTTTGAGTACTTAAGTAGTGAATTTTAAAATAAACTACTTGCAATACTTAAGTACAAAAAATGTTGAATACTTTAGTACTTCTACTTAAGTGTGGCACTTCAACTTCTTTTGATAGAGCACTTGTACTTTTACTCAAGTCCGGGTTTCTAGTACTTTATACATCTCTGCCCTTTAAAGGGATAGTTCACCCAAAAATGAAAACTCTGTCAGTAATTACTCATCCTCATGTTGTTCCAACCCCATACGACCGTTCATCTTCGGAATACGAATTAAGATATTTTTGATGAAATCTGAGAGCTGGATCACTCCTCCATTATAGTCCATAGGTTTCTTGAGGAATTGAAACTTGACGGCCTCGAAAAGAAATTAAATACATCGTTAAAATTTCTTCAGTGGCTCAATCTTAAGTTTATCAAGCGACGAGAACACTTTTGTGTGCAAAAAAAACAAACAAAAATAACGACTTATGCTGTTTTGTGTGCAGTATATCTGAGAAGTTTGGTGATTCGAACATTGGGCGGCCCATGTCTGTCTACGGCTGAGAAAGCTATTCCTGAAACGTGCTGTGCTGTGAGAAGTACTTTCTCATTACACCGGCTCTACATTTCCCTGACAGATCTGTTAATAATACCTGATGTTCCACTCTCTTCTCTCTTTCTCGTTCATTAACCGGGCTCTCACCTCTCAGACGGGCCTGTCTCACGGGTCTATATGCATGTGGGAGCCGATTGCTGCTTCTGCTTGATGGGGTGAAGTGTTTATGCCAAAGCAGTGCTTAAAGTAGATCAACCCCTTGAAAATCCCTCTCTGGTAGAAAAACAAAGAGTAAAGGATAGATGAGTGATGTTAATCGCTGTCTCGTCTTTCTGGTTGACCACCAGTTAAAGGAGTAGTTCACTTTAAAAAACTTTTGCTGATAATTTACTCACCCCCATGTCATCCAAGATGTCCACGTCTTTCTTTCTTCAGTCGAAAAGAAATTAAGTCTTTTGATGAAAACATTCCAGGATTTTTCTCCATATAATGGACTTCAATGGGATACCAAACGGTTCAAGGTCCAAAGGGTTTTAAACGATTTCAGATGATAAATAAGGGTCTTATAAAGCGAAATGCTGAAACTCGTTTATCAAAATGAACAAATCTTTTCCCAGATTCAACTCGTTAATTTCCGTTCGTTGAATGAACCAAATGACACGAAAAAAGACTCGTTCATTTTGATAAACGAGTTTGAACAGGAGAGTCACGAAACGCGCATCACAGAACAGAGCAAGGTGACCATTTGAGCTTATAAAACTTAAACTTTTTTTTTCTTTTTTCTTTTTTAATGAGCGATCATTTCACTTGATAAGACCCTTATTCATCGTCTGGAATTGTTTAAAGCCCTTTGAAGCTGCACTGAAACTCTCATTTGGACCATGAACCGTTTGGTTCCCATTTGAAGTCCATTATATGAAGAAAAATCCTGGAATGTTTTCATCAAAAACCTTAATTTCTTTTTCAACTGAAGAAAGAAAGACATGGACATCTTGGATGACATGGGGGTGAGTAAATTATCAGCAAAAGTTTTTTTAAGTGAACTACTCCTTTAATAGCTGTATTTCAGAGACGAGAGTTGAGGGGCCGTCAAGTTTGATTTTTCTCCCTTAACTGAAAAATCTCCCGCACAGTGTTTCCGTCCAGCCAAGCGCAAGGCTCCCTAATTTAAGATTAGCTCACAGGAAGTGTGCGGACAGGGCTTGTTTACCCGGCTCAGATGATCTGATGATAAGCAGCTTTTGTTTTTTTATCAGTCAGATGATGTTATTGTACATTATGGCTAAATGGACGGATGATTAACAGCATCTCTCAGTTCTAATCTTTGCGTTGTTTTTTCATCAGCTTGTTTTGGCTTTTGCTGTCTGACAGGACAGGCCGATATTTCTAATATTCACAATGTATTAACACTGATTTTGCTGTTGATATAAAATGTATTGGTTTATTTCAGTTTGGTTAAGTTTGATTCATTTCCATGAATCAGTTTAAACCATCCGTCTCAGTGAATTGATTAAAAAATGTGTCACATTTACTAAATATTTTTGGTAAAAACATGATTATATTTTTTGTTTAGTAATATTTTTTTACTTATTTTTAGGTAGAAATGAAAGTCATAAAAGTTTGATTTATTTCCATAAATCAGTTCAAAGGATCCGTCTCAAGTGAATTGAATTCAAAACTTTGACAGTTCATTTAAATCTTCACTCAAAAATGTGACATTTACTAAATATTTTTTTATAAAAACATGATTAATATTTTGTTTAGTAATATTTATTTGATTATACTTGATTTAGTCCATTTCATTGAATCAATTAAAAAATATGAACAAAGTCCTTTATTAAAATAAGTAAAACTTGTTTGTTTCAGTAATGTTTATTTGATTAATAATATTAAGGTACATAATAACTATTATAACAACAAAATTTAGGTCAATATTGCTTTTATTGTTACATTAGTTTGTATAAATAAAAATGATAACTTATTCTTATTCCTCGTGTTCATTTAGTAATAAATAAATAATAAAACTATTTTCACTGTATTTTTACTTCTTGCATTAAAAATAGTAATTTAAATTGAAAAGGATACAATGGTTGTTTAAAAATCAAAATACATTGAATATCATCAAAAAACTGCAAAATATTTTAAAATATTTAACCATTTATTGCCCTCTTGTACAGCCTTACAGTGTGTTAAGTTAACAGGGCTCTGATTATTAGCCAGGTTATTTTAAGAAGAGATTATGAACCTGTCACATGTCACCAGGATCTTTATGAGCAGCGGTAGTTGCATAGACTGTCAATGGAGGGACAGAAATCTCTCAGATTTCATTTAAAACATCTTCATTTGAGTTTTTGAGTTTCGAAAATGAACGAAAGACTTACAGGTTTGTAATTGATGACAATTTTTAGGCCATCTTTCCCTTTAAATCAAACCAGGATATAACAGGGACAGAGAGTCTACATTTAAATCTGAGAATTATAAAGGAAAGCATGTCATACTGTCTCTCTCTCCCACTCTCTCTCTCTCTATTGGCAAAGAGAGTTAACTGCATCTGGACTTATTGAGGATTTTAATTATTAATCCTTGGACCCACGCGGCTAGAAGTTCCCGGCGCCTGATTGCAGCTCACTTTAGCTATAGAAGAAAAATCATGAGAGCAGAGAGTGTGGATTATTCATGGGATGCGTGTGTGTGTGTGTGTGTGTGTGTACAACGTTCTGACGCTCTGTCGTGAAGATGCCTCAGTGGAGAGAGACCTGATATATGCTGTGAATGTTTTACATTATTGATATAGATGTTGATGTGGATTTCTAATGCAAAAGCCTCTTACAGCTCTTGTTAAAGGTAGGGTTTGCAATTCTTTACAAAATAAACACTTTGTTATTCTGGGGAGGGTGGGATCTCTGGCTTTCAAAAGATAGCTTGCCTATACCTTTAAAGAGATAGTTCACTTTGAAATTAATTTTTGGTATGTTTTAGCTGACCTCAAGGGCATCCAAGATGTAGGTGTCGCAGTAGTTTCAATTTTGATATTTTTAGGTCAAACCGTTCTTGTCTGTCAGTCATATAATGGAGGTCTATGGTCACCACCTCAAAGAGCATGCACAGAGAAGTCCAAATTAAACATGATTTAATGACTCATAAATGTAAGTACACATTGATGGCCTACTGACACAAAACCAGTGGTTTCTGTGAGAAAATGAATTAAAACATTTAAAATAATCCAAGCTGAATTTTTTGCATAACCATAAGTCATTTTAATACGCTGATTTGCTGCTCAAGAAAGATTTACTATTATTATTATCAGTGTTGAACACAGTGTATATATATTTTTTTATATAATTTTGATAGATTTAGTGTGGATCCTATGATGAATAGAAAGCTCAAAAGAACAGCATTTATTGGAATTACAAATATTTTGTGACAATATACTGTACTAGTATATTGTCTTTCAGTTCAATTCCTTGTATATGAAACCATACGCATTATGCAGAGATGAACGTTTTCAAGAGAATAGCGTGCTACATCATTGTCACGTTACATCAATAGATTGTGTTTTGGAATAAACACCATCTGGTGAAAAGCAATAATTTTGCATTATTAATTCAATTTTATGTGAAAATGTCAACTTTTGGAAAGTTCGGATCAAATAATGAGTCAAGGAAAGATGTTAAAAATCATGGTTGATTAGTCACACGTCAAATAAAGGTCAAGTGTATATGCTCTGAATACCGCATATTGCACATTTTTGCAAATATACTGTACATAAAGGGGCGTAAAATGTACAGATTCTGCACACATACTGCAAAACTAGTATGTAGAGGAATGGATGCATATAATTTATGTGTAAAGTGTGTGCTCATTTGTGTCCTTAGCTGTCTGTGAAAGTCTGTGTGTGAGTGTGTGTTGCTGCTGCAGCCAGTGGATATGGTCCTTGTACCAGAGGAAGTCCAGATGTCTGGTCAGCATGTGTTAGCCAACAAGCTGCTCTCTGGCTGTGTGTTGCCGTGGTAATTAGCATGTGAGGTATGGGGCACTTGGCATTGCCGTAAAGAGAGCCGTCTGGACTGGCGCCTTTGGGTGTGTTTAAGTTATATAGATTATCATTCAGAGTGTATGAACGCTTCCAGTGCTGTTAGTTTCTGTCACTGCTGCTGGTATGGCCGTCCTCTCATGGGATTGCAACGAGAAAGGAGAGGACGGCCAGGGAAAAGTGTGCAGGCTTTGCAGCATCGCCAGTGTGTGTGGAAGCTGTGACCTGTTTCCCGAACAGCTGGTTAACTTTGCCCGTGCTGCTGTGATGAAATGTGGCAGTCGTGGCCTAATGGTTTCAAGAGTCGGACTTGTAACCCGAAGGTCACGGGGTTCGATTCTCAACACAGGCAGGAAATGACACCCAAAGGCTCCCTGGGCATCACCGGGTGTCAGTGTCCACTGTTTGCTCTACTATCTGTTCACACACTGTAAACAATTATTGGTGGTTTAACTTAAAGTGAGAAGCCTTGAAGTTTTAAGTTCATTGAAATAAAAAAATTTAGTTTTGGTCTGACTCTTGTGCAATGTCTTTTTTTTAATAGTGTACAGTGCTGTGAATAAGTGTCGGCACCCATGCTAAAGTTGCCTAAAAAGAGGAATAAAAAATCATCTTTTGGATATTGATCTTAATGCCTTAATTAGAAAAATGAGGAAAACTCCAACCTTTAAGGACACATATTTTTCTTTGTGAATGAATAATGTATCATAAATAAATAAATAAATGTTAAAATACAGGGTGCATAAGTCAGTGCCCCCCTATGTTAAATTACCATAGAGTTTTTATTTTTAAAAGCCAGTTATTTCATGGATCCAGGATAATATGCATCCTGATAAAGTTCCCTTGGCCTTTGGAATTAAAATATCCCCACATCATCACACACCATTCCACCATGCCTAGAGATTGGCATGGGGTACTTTCCATAAGATCATCTTTCAATGCAAATTAAACCAGCTATTAGGCTAACTGAAGTAAAACCATGCCAATCTCTAGGCATGGTGAATGGTGTGTGATGATGTGGGGATATTTTTAATTCCAAAGGCCAAGGAACTTTATCAGGATGCATATGTATCCTGGATCCATGGAATAACTGGCTTTAAAAATAAAAATCTGCCTGACTCTATGGTGAATTTAACATAGGGGGCACTGACTCTATGCACCCTGTATTTTAAGGAAAAACATTTATTTATTTATGATACATTATTCATTCACAAAGAAAATTTGTGTCCTTAAAGGTTGGAGTTTTCCTCATTTTTCTAATTAAGGCATTAAGATCAATATCCAAAAGATGATTTTTTATTCCTCTTTTTAGGCATCTTTAGCATGGGTGCCAACACTTATTCACAGCACTGTATGTGATTCTGACCTTGTAGTTGTGGTTTGGATGCAAATTTGATGCAACATGTCTTCAGCGGTTAGATGAATCTCTATTTTGAAAAAAAAAAAATCATTTTAGAGATGAGTCATGATGGTGGATACTGTATGCCAGGCATAAAACCACTGACTAGACAAAATAATTAAGTTATTTATTATTTTTTAATATCTTTATTTATTATTTATTTATTTAGTTTTATATTGTAAAAAATATTTATTTTAGATACTTTATATATTTAGTTTATTTATATATTTTTCTTTTTCATACTTTCATTACCATGCTATGCTTTACCTCATATTTATTGGTTATTATTTTAATTATATAATATTTTTATATTATATTTATATAAATAAATATATATTATGTATATTGTAATTATATGATTTTATACAATGGGATTAGTCTTTGAATGACACGGGAAGAGAACCATATTAAAATTATTGGTTAATATTTTCCCCTCTTACATGGTCTTGATTTTTGAACACATTTCGATTTTTGTTTTAGTTTTGATGCTTTAATTAGTGTGTGGATAGCACGCTGTGCTTTAGCTGCTAAACTCTTCGCACGGTTAAACCGCTCATGCTGGTCTGAATAATGTTTATAATAATAGAAGGCTAAGAAATGTCCTTATTTAGAGAGCTGGTTAAACTCAAGCTAGTTGTTTGTGTGTATTTTGGTCCAGAGTGAGTGTGTGAGGCGTGTCTGGTTGATAAGTTTTGATGCTGTGTTTAGTGCCAGTCAGTGTGTTGCTAAGTGGACACATTGGCACTAATCCTGAGGAAACTGCAGTGAATCTCAGTGCCAGTGCAAGGGCTTATTTGCATCGTACTGTTTTTTGAAAAATTGCTCTGTGTGTGTATGTGTGTGTGTGACTGTGTTTGTGCTGGTCTCATTACTAATACATCTGTCATTCCTGTTCAGAAGTGCTGCTGTAGAATCGTGAGGCAGATTGTACTGAAACAATTGTACTTTTTTAAAACAGATTCAGAAAGGCAGAATGAAGGTTGAAAATAAGCATTTTTCTGCATATATATTTGTTTTTGTGCAAAAAACCCAAAACATTATAAGCTTTATAAGTGAACCTCAAAACATAATAATGTCATGACTCCCTTAAGATGGCTTTTACAAATATATTTTTTTATATATTAAAATGTTAATTATTTATGCATTAATTTATATGAGTATTGCATTTGTATAATTAATATTTTTTTGAGGATGAATTTTTAACAATACTATTTATTGTGTATTTATTTATTTTATAACTCAGACTATCCAGTATGTTTGTTGTTACATGTCTTTAAATTGACCACATGTCTCAGGATTTTCTTGAGATGCTGGGATAGGCTCCGGCATCCTCAATATGACAATTGGTTTAGATAATGGATGGATGGATGTCTTTAAATTACACATTGATCTGAGTAAAACACTGGGCTGACGCATTGATCTGAGTAAAACACTTACCCAAAGGCTGTTCAATGGGTAAAATCCTAATGAGATCAAAATAAATAGTTTCCAAACATCCCATATATAAATCTTGGGGGAAAGTAAATTAAATGGTGAGTTGAAAATCCTGTCATGCACGGTCAGGAAATTCTGCATGATCTTATGTAAGTCCCTCAGTTGAATAGATGACTGGTGAGAGAGATTTTGCAGATACATGCACATTTACACACGCATGCTCATACCGGCACACACTCAGCGCTCAGAGCCATTAGTGAAATGGCACATTTCTGCAGCCAGAGCTTCATTAAGATAATGTACGCCTGTGTGTGTGTGTGTGTGTGTGCTCTGTGCCTCAGTAATTAAAGCTTTTTATTATTATTATTATTATTATTATTATTATTATTATTATTATTATTAGTATCAGTCCTTTGGGATGCAGCCCAGTCCCTGGTGCTTTCCACAAACCCACTGAAAGAGAAGCTGAAAGAGAAGCAAAATGTGAGAGAACTTTGAAGGATGTTACTTATTTACCAAACTTGAATTGTCTTTTTTTTCACAGAGCACGTTTAAGTTCAAGTCAGAAAGCGACATCCACCTGGCTGAGCACCATAAGCAGGTTTTGTATGATGGGAAGTTGGCCAGCAGCATTGCCTTCACCTACAACGCTAAAGCCACCGCGCACAGCTGTGCCTGGAGTCCTCGCCCAGGGAAAATTCCTCCATATTTGTGCACTCGCCACATGCCCTAATGCTGCAGGTCCGTTTTTAGCTTACACACTAATAACGTCATGTTTATCACTGCTGTTGTTCACTGATTCTTGAGGACTGAAAAAAAAACAGCGACAGAACTGAAGAAAAAAATGGTTTGAAATAATTCATTAATTAAAGGGATACTTCACCTGTATTTAAAATGGGTAATTTATGTAGAAGCAGGGCGGTAGGAGCCGTTATACGTGGTGGGGACATGTCTCCCCCCACTATTTCCCATTTTGTTTTGCATTGCCTGCCAATTAATCCATTCTGCAACTTTTAATTACAAAATAAAATTTTTTAAAACGGCCGTATTCTTCAGCTGCTTATGTCGTCAGCCGACCATGATCACGGCATCGTGCAACGCTCGCGCATGCGCATCTAGGTGACGCATCAATATATTCCTGGGAGATCTGTAGTTGCACGGGATGTAGAAGCATGCAAAAGTTCCAGAAATGTACAAAAGTCCCCTGGCCTTGAATGACAAGGTAAGGAAAATAAGACTAAACCAAAATTAAATAACCAGAGACTTGGTTGGTATTGTTCTCAGGAGATGTTTTGAGCATTTTATTTTACTTTTACATGCATGTAAGCCTCAATTTCTCCATTTCTTTGCACAAAACTCTCCAGAAAGTGTCATTTACTGGTTTATTTTTTTTTTAAAAATGATTTTTTTCCAGACAAAAAATACATAAATCTCTCGTCTCAGGGGATATGAGGGTGGAAAGCACGGTAATTCAAAAATACTACAGGTTTTCTACTAATACAAAGGTTAATGCTAAATCCTGAAGTATCCCTTTAAACTAAATTTGTATTTCAGTTTTGATGTAACTTCCTGTTCCTCTATTTATTTTTTTATGTGAAAAGTGTTTAAATGTTGAAAGATAGCCATTTTAATCACACATTTATTTAATGCACATTATATTGTATACTGTATTCATATGAAGATTTTCCAGAAAACGCTTTATATTCGGTTTCTAATAAGTCATTTTTGCATGCAGGATGTGAAGGCTATCGTCACTCACTCCATCCACAGCGCCATCCACTCCATTGGAGGAATCCAAGTTCTTTTCCCGCTCTTCTCACAGCTGGACTACAGGCAACCCAACGACAGCCCTGTGGAGACGACCGTCTGGTTAGTATTGACCATACAGACTGCAGATCCACTGGGCTAAATATAGAACGTCAACTCAACTAATATCTTAAAGAGAATATTCTACTTTGTAATATTCAGAGGCTTTACTAAATACACTACTGTTCAAAGTTTGGGGCCCGTAAGATTCATTTTTAAGATTCAAGGACACATTATATTGATCAAAAGTGACAGTAAAGATATTTCTAATGTTACAAAAATAATCATTTTCTATTTCAAATAAAAGTTTAACTTTCTATTCATCAGAGAATCTTGAGGGGAAAAAAAACTGCATAACTTTTTTTCATCATTGATAATAATAGGAAATGGTCATGTGACATTGAAGACCGTAGTAATGGCTGCTGAAATTCGGCTTTGGTATCACAAGATTAAAATGCGATTTTTAAATATGTTAAAATAGAAACTGTTATTTTAAATTGTAATAATATTTCACAATATTTCTGCTTTACTGTTTTTTTTCAATACTAATTAATGCATCTTTGGTGAGCATAAAACAAAAAAAAAATCTTACCTACCTCTAATTTTTGAACTGGTACTGTACACTTTTTTTATAACTTTGAAAAATAAGTCTTTGTTTGTTTGTTATTTATTGTTTGTTCTTTTAACATTGGCTCATCCAGTGGTGTGATTTTGGGAGTTGTTTGGTCAGACTGTACAACAAACATTATTGACTATTAAATCACATCTGTGCATTTTCATTTTTGCAATTTTTTGAGTGAATTTTACTAATTCAGGTGCAATTATTCTATAATATTGTTTGCTAGATATCTGACTTATGTGCATTGCACTTTTATAATATTTTTTACACTATCAGTATTTATGATGTAGGACATTGAATAAGCCAAGGCATAGTCTATTTTAGTCTTATTAAAGGGATAGTTCACTTTGAAATACATTTTTTATATGTTTTATCTTACCTCAAGGGCATCCAAGATGTAGGTGTCTTTGTTTCCACAGTAGTTTCAATTTTGATATTTTTAGGTCAAACCGTTCTTGTCTGTCCAGTCATATAATGGAGGTCTATGGTCACCACCTCAAAGAGCATGCACAGAGAAGTCCAAATTAAACATGATTTAATGACTCGGTAAATGTAAGTACACATTGATGGCCTAAGACACGAAACGAGCGCTTTGTGTGAGAAAATGAACAGTATTTATATCGTTTTTACCTCTTATAACCACAGCCATGGCCCCGTCAATGTACATGGCCCTCTCAAAACTTGAGTCCAAAGCTTCTAGTTTTGCATTTGATAATAATGTAGACTGAAACTCAAGTCAGTCACTGTCAGGAACGTCTGCCATGAATTATAAATGGAATCTGTCATTCTCGGATAGAAATAGAGCGTGAATGAAAGAATGTAGGATTTTGAGAGATATATGTTCATCGACACTAGACCGCTCGAGGAGGGATGGGAGGCTGGTATGGCAGTATCCTCATTTCTCAGGTCACCGTGTGGTTCTGCTCTGTGAGCTCATAGGCTTGGCGAGTAGATTAGAGATCAACAGTGAGCTGGCAGGCATAATCAGCGGAGCAGAGGTCTGTGGGGTATCGATCAGTGGGAATGTTCCCCGCTGGGGTTTACAGTCTGCAGGGAGATGGGTGAGGTCAGAGGCCCATCCGTCGGCTTATGGCAGTTCAGAAAGAGACATCAGAAATCACATCGCCTCAACAACATCATTTAAGAAACCACGACATAATTCGTGCTCGCTGGTAATATTGCTTACAGGGAGGGGAACCATCATTATGAGTGTGTGTGTGTACTGTACAATTTTGTATGTATTAATATTTATTATCCTTGAGGTGTCCTTAAACATTTAACTACAAAATAAATAGTTGAATTGCTGTGATTTAGTTGTGTTCCTGCAGATACATAGATTGGTCAAAAAGTTTAAGATCGGTAAGATTTTTTATGTTTTTAAAAGAAGTCTCTTCTGCTCGCCAAGGCTGCAATTTTTTTAATAAAATACACAGTAATATTGTGAAATATTATGACAATTTAAAATGATTTTTTATGTTAATATATCTTAAAATGTAATTCATTCCTCTGAAAAAAGCTGAATTTTCAGCATCATTACTCCAGTCTTCAGTGTCACATGATCCTTCACAAATCACTCTAATATGATGATTTTATGCTCCAAAAACATGTATGATTATTATCCATGTTGAAAACAGTTTTTTACATTTTTATTTCAGGATTCTTTGATGAATAGAAAAGTTCAAAGAACAGCATTTATTTAATTAGAATCTTTTCTAACATTATAAATGTCTTTACTGTAACTTTTGAACAATGTAACTCATCCTTGATGAATAGAAGTATTGATTTCATATTTATTTCCCCCAAAAATAAAATACAAATTCTTACTGACCCCAAACTTTTTAAAGGGTAGTGTTTAATGTAACAAAAGCTTTCCATTTCAGATAAAAGCTGTTCTTTTGAACTTTCTATTCATCAAAGAATCCTGAAATAAAAATGTAAAAAACTGTTTTCAACATGGATAATAATCATACATGTTTTTGGAGCATAAAATCATCCTATTAGAGTGATTTGTGAAGGATCATGTGACACTGAAGACTGGAGTAATGATGCTGAAAATTCAGCTTTTTTTAAGAGGAATAAATTACGCTTTAATATATATTAACATAAAAAAGTCATTTTAAATTGTCATAATATTTCACAATATTACTGTGTTTTTTGTGTATTTTTTTATCAAATAATTGCAGCCTTGGTGAGCAGAAGAGACTTCTTTTAAAAACATAAAAAATCTTACCGATCTTAAACTTTTGACCGGTAGTGTATGTTAGAGATGCAGGTTCAAACTCATTACACATTGTATTTTAATCCCATTCTCTCACAAAAGCTACATGTTTAAATACATTTTGTTTTTTCATTTACTCTCGCAGTGCCACTCTCTCGCTTTCCTAGTGGAGTTGTTGAAGAGTTCAGTAGCCATGCAGGAGCAGATGTTGGGTGGAAAAGGCTTCCTGGTCATTGGCTATTTGCTAGAGAAGGTAAGATAGTCATCCACTCATTTTGCCAAAATTGTGTCTGATTCAAAGGGGTTGAGTATAGCTGGCATCGTGGCCCTGTCACATAACCAAAATCTTTTGTCCCCTTGTCTAGCATTTCTGTTAATAAAAGTGTTAAAAGCCTGAAATACACATCTGTCTCACCTCCTATTCTCTCTCTCTCTTCATCAGTCTTCTCGGATGCACATCTCCAGGGCGGTTTTGGAGCAGTTTCTGTCCTTTGCCAAGTATCTCGATGGGTTGACGCATGGAGCTCCTTTACTGAAGCAGCTATGTGATCACGTTTTGTTTAATGCTGCCATCTGGATCCATACACCAGCTAAGGTGAGCTCGTCCCACACGTGAAGAGTCACGTTTCACATCTGTCCATTGTTGTTAAAGGCATTGTTCACTTTGAAATAAATTTTTGTTATGTTTTATCTTACCTCAAGGGCATCCAAGATGTAGGTGTCTTTGTTTCCACAGTAGTTTCAATTTTTATATTTTTAGGTTAAAACCGTTCTTGTCTGTCAGTCATATAATGGAGGTCTATGGTCACCACCTCAAAGAGCATGCGCAGAGAAGTCCAAATTAAACATGATGTAATGACTCGTAAATGTAAGTACACACTGATGGCCTAAGACATGAAACGAGTAGTTTGTCTGAGAAAAAGAACAGTATTTATAGCGTTTTACCTCTTGTAACCACAGCCACAAAGCGCCTGCGCCCTCAGATCACTTGGACGCGAGGTAAAAACGATATAAATACTGTTCGTTTTCTCACACAAACCACTCGTTTCGTGTCTTAGGCCATCAATGTGTTCTTACATTTATGAGTCATTAAATCATGTTTAATTTTGACTTCTCTGTGCATGCTCTTTGAGGTGGTGACCATAGACCTCCATTATATGACTGATAGACAAGAACGGTTTGACCTAAAAATATCAAAATTGAAATTACTGCGGAAACAAAGACACCTACATCTTGGATGCCCTTGAGGTAAGCTAAAACAAACCAGAAATGAATTTCAAAGTGAACTATCCCTTTAAATGTTGCAATCCCTATGGATTAGCCATTGGTGTTACTTTTTAAATAATATTACAAGGATTGCAGTGTTACACTAGCACTCTGTGAGATTTAAAAGTTTTGAAAGAAGTGTCTTATGCTCACAAAGGCATTAAACAATAAAAGTGTAATATTTTAAAATATTATTTCTATTTAAAATAGCAGTTTTCTTATATATATATATATATATATATATATATATTATAATATAAAGGATGCGCAGCCATATACTCCAGTCTTCATTCACTGTAATATGTTGATTTGGTGCTTAGAGTGGAAATGGAGTGCTCTAATTAACATTATTTAGTAAATGGATTTCCACTCTAATCAAAAATTATACAACAAACATGATAAGAAAAGAGATGTTTTGCTATAGTTTTGTAGCAAGGCCGCAGACATTTCCACTATAAAAAACATTTCTTTTTATCAATGTAGAAAACAGTTTTGATGTTTAATATTTTTGTGGAAACTGACACATTTTTTTTCATTATTCATTGATGAATAGAAAGTTCAGAAGAAAAACATTTACTACTCAACTTCTCTATGTTAAATAATAAATTAATAAATGTCTTTATTTTCACTTTTGGTCAATTTAATGTTATTATAATTTAAACTTAGCATCTTACGCTTACGTATGTATTTTACAAGTATTTTCACCTTGTATTGACATGCACAGGATCAGTGTTTTAATTACATTTTAAAATAAATGTATAGATTTTATACACATTACATTTTTTGTTTCAGTAAGAGAAACAAGTGAAAATTGCAATAGATGCGATATATAGTCTTGAGACCATCTGTGTACAGTGGACCCACTAAAGGTCTTGTAAGTGAGGTGTTAATGACATTGTAACCCAGCTTACATTATGCATATACTTGGTGATTGCTCAAAGCATATGCTTCCTGATATTTTTATCCACCAAGCTAACTGGGTGTGAAGTGTGTGAGTAAGCTTTGCGTTCAAAGGCACTTGATTTACTTATTTGAAAAAAAAAGTGCTTTCCTCTACAAAAGCAGGCAGGCTCAATTATTGGATAATGACCTGGGAAACATGGCCGCAGGATGAAACGATCGTCCGCTTTTGTTCCCTCACCATTCCATGCGGAGGAGTGAATATCCCACAGCAACTACAGCCCTTTATGATAGAGAGAATGAAGAAACATCCAGAGGGAATGAAAAAGAGAGATAAAGTGAACGTTGGAGGACAGGAAGCAGATATATGAAAAATATATATATAAAGCTTATAATTTACTCACCCCCATGTCATCCAAGATGTCTTTCTTTCTTCAGTCGAAAAGAAATTAAGGTTTTTGATGAAAACATTCCAGGATTTTCTCCATATAATTGACTTCAATGGGAACCAAATGGTTCAAGGTCCAAATGAGAGTTTCAGTGCAAACTGCAAACTGTTCAAAGGGCTTTAAAAGATTTCAGATGAGGAATAAGGGTCTTATCTAGGACCCTTCGAGTCATAATTCGTAAAAAGAGTGTTCATTTTGATGAACGAGTTTGAACAGGAGAGTCACGAACCCTCATCACTGAACAGAGCAAGGCGAGCATTTGAGCTTATAAAACTTAAACTTTTTTATTTATTTTTAAAATTTCAAATTGTTTCGCTAGATAAGACACTTATTCATCGTCTGGTGTCGTTTAAAGCCATTTGAACAGTTTGCAGTTTGCACTGAAACTCTCATTTGGACCTTGAACCATTTGGTTCCCATTGAAGTCCATTATATGAAGAAAATCCTGGAATGTTTTCATTAAAAACCTTAATTTCTTTTCGACTGAAGAAAGAAAGACATGGACATCTTGGATGACATGGGGGTGAGTAAATTATCAGCAATTTTTTTTTAAAGTGAACTACTCCTTTAACACTGTTCTACCTTGTTATGAAGAAAGACATTTCTTTTTCAAATCCCTCACAATTCATTAAAAACCAACCGTAACACCTCAGCGAATGCATTGCAGCGAGTTTTGCTCTGGCACTACTTAAATTTTCCTTCAGAAAATGTTCAATTGGATTCGGCTTGTCATAAAGAGGTCCTCGTGGTCTTGCTTTCTCTTTGACCTGCTTGCATATAAAGCTGTAATTTAGTTGGAGGGGAAATGTCTCCATGATATTGACCTGAATCAGCAGGCTGGGTCAACATGAGATTAAATGCACTGATAAAATGTGGTTTCCACAGCAGCCTCATTAAGCCTAAGCCTAATTAGCATGTCCATGTTGATCAGTGTAGTGTGGGATATAAGTGTGTGTGTATGTGTGAGGTTCCCAAAGGGATAGCTTTAATAGAATCAGAGTTTAACACAGGAACGTTTTCCTTTCAGATACAATTTTGCAAAAGTAAAAAGATGTGTTTTTTATACGTATTTGTTGAGTCAGTTGTTCCAGCTAAAGGAAGAGTTGGATAATGTACACTACCGTTCAAATGTTTGGGGTTAAGAATTGCATTTTTAGTTAGGCCTAAATTACTTTTATTCAGCAAAGACGCAGTAAAAGTGCAAGTAAAGGCATTGATAATGTAACAAAAAATATTTAATATACATGTTGTTTTTTATGAATGTTCATTTCATCAAACAATTATTAAAACATAATTATTATTATTATTTACATTGATAATAATGAGAAAATTCAGCTTTCCCAGCACAGGAATAAATTATATGTTAAGATATATTAAAATTTCACTGTATTTTTATCCTTGGTGAGCATAAGAGACTTCTTTTTAAAAATATTAAAAAAGCTTTTGAATGATAGTGTATGTGGTGACTATATTTTAAGGTGTTATTCACAATATAACATATTCACAACTGCCTTATTGCTAAAATATATTAAAAAGAGGGCTGTCAAACGATTAAGCACGATTATTTGCATCCAAAATAAAAGTTTGTGTTTACATAATATATGTGGGTGCACTGACTATAATTATTTTATATATAAATACATACACAAGCTTGTATATATTTAAGAAATATTTTCATGTATATACTGTATATAGATTTATTTATAATTTATATCATATATAAATATTTTATATAAAAATAATATTTTTTCTTAAATGTACATGCATATGTGTGTATATATATATATATATATATACACACACAAAATAATTATACACAGTGCACCGGCACCCACATATATTATGTAAACTTTTATTTTGGATGCGATTAATTGCGATTAATCGTTTGACAGCCCTAATTAAAAGATAGTATTGTTTTTATTTAAAAATTAAAAAATGATAAAAAAAAATAATTTTAACCATATTATAATATTAAGGACAAAAAGTTCATTAAAATGTTTTATTTTGCTAATTATTTTAATACCTTATATATATATATATATATATATATATATATATATATATATATATATATATATATATATATATACATATATATATATATTTATTTATTTTGTAATTTAAAAAAAAACATTTTTTAAAGTAAAATTTGTACAATAAATAAATAAATGAGTTTCATCCTTCTAGTAGAACAGTATTTTACTAACTCTGTATTGACCAATCAGCATCTATTACTCTTTCAGCCCATTTTAAATTGTGATCCACTGTGTGTTTTCCATATCTAAGGTTCAGCTTTCCCTCTACACGTACCTGTCGGCTGAATTCATTGGCACTGCCACCATCTACAGCACCATCCGCAGGGTGGGCACGGTCCTGCAGCTCATGCACACCCTCAAATACTACTACTGGGCCAGCAACCCTCTGGAAAGCAGCGGCATCACCCCTAAAGGCCTAGGTGAGTACTCAAACATGCATACAGTGTTTTAGTGGACAGGTCAAATCAGGTACCAAAATTGTGACTGATCACGGAAAGTAGGGGCATTTTGAGTGTAGTCTCCAAGCTTTCCAACGATGTGTAAACAATTGGAAATCTGATAATATTTGGATAAGTTGTGGCCATTTGAAGGTAGGCTATCAAAACACTTAAAGATAAGAAAATGGCCTCTAAAGGTTGACATTAGCGCACATTTACATAGTTTTAAATACACTAATACTGTTATCTCAAACATAGAGAGGCTTCTTCATGATCTCAACTAACTGATTCTGCAAAAAAGTGGATCACAATTTTTTGAGAAAAAATGCTTCTTTCTCATTTTGCTCATAAATCGTGCTGCCGACTTGAGTCACAGGTTTCCATGATGGGTCACAATTGTCCTAAATGAATCCTTGAGATCTCATGTTCATTTTGATTTGAGCAAAACAATATACCTCAGAGGAAATATACGTTGTGGGAACCGCTGAGCAGTTGTGGAAGGGTGTGTGTGTGTGTGTGTGTGTCTACAAAAAGGCAGCTAGCAATATTAAGTGTGAATGAATCTTGAAACACAGCCCACTTCATGTCCCCCTCTGTCTCAGTCTATTTTCGTATCCTGTGCACTTTTGTGCCGTTCTCTCTTGTTTTTCCTCTCTCTGTCTCACTCTTGTTGTCCATTTTTCTCCCTTTCCCATTTGATCAGTCTCATTTTCTCTCCTGCTGTAGTTTTCTTTCATTCTTCCTGTTTTCCCAAATGTCAGTTTTTCCATCTGTTTGCCATCTCTCTCTTTCTCCATCCCTGGGCTGTCAATCCCAGAGGTGAGTCTCTGAGTTAGATTGATGGTGTCGTGATGCTCTGTGTCTGAAGTGAATGATTTAATAGCATCCAACTTCTCTAACAGCATCATGAGGTGTTTTACTATCAGCCGAAATTATCTGACACCAGAAGAATTGCTCATTAGCTTCATCGTCTTCTTGTTTAACCAAGCATAGAACATTTATTGGATATAAAGATGCACTGATGAAACCTCTGCCCAATGCAAATAAGCCAATGGTTAGTTTTATGTCATGGCCAATAACTAATAAATGGCCAATATTACAGTTCTGTTTTTTTTTTTTTTTTTTTCTAAATCAATTCATTAAAAACAAAACACTAAGAAAAATGAATATAAATTGTAGGGCTGTCAAGCGATTAATTCATCCAAATAAAAGTTTGTGTTTACATAATGCATGTGGGTGCACTGACTATACAATTATTTTATATATAAATACACACACATGCTTGTATATATTTAAGAAATATTTTCATGTATATACTGTTTATAGATTTATATATAATTTATATTATATATAAATATTAATATTTTATATATAAATCATATTTTTTTCTTAAATACACGAACATGCATGTGTGTGTATTTATATATACAAAATAATTATACACAGTGCACCCACATATATTATGTAAACACAAACTTTTATTTTGGATGCGATTAATCGTTTGACAGCCCTAATAAATAGTTTTAAATGTAAATTTAGGCATCACAAGATGGCGGCAATGGTTCTGTAAGTAGTCTCGTATACTCACCAAAGATGCATTTATTTGATCAAAAATACAATAACAGTTCATTTGTGAAATATTATTACCGTTTAAAAAAAACTTTTCCAATTTAACATATTTTGAAATGGGTGAATTACTTTAGTCTTAAGTGTCACATTTCCTTCAGAAATCATTCTAATGTGCTGATTCGCTGCTCAAAAATAATTTCTTGTTATTATTTATGTTGAAAACAGTTGTGCTGCTTAATATTTTTTTGATAATTGTTAAATAGAAAATTGGATTTAGTTGAATTTAAACCTTTACTTTTATATTTTTATGTACTTATATTAGGGCTGCCAAACGATTAATCGCACCCAAAATAAAAGTTTGTGTTTACATAATATATGTGGGTGCACTGTGTATAATTATTTTGTATATATAAATACACGCACACATGCATGTATATTTAAGAAAAAATATTATTTATAAATAAAATAATAAAAATATTTATTATATTTAAATATAATATAAATGATGTATCAATTTATGTACAGTATATACATGAAAATATTTCTTAAATATATACAAGCATGTGTGTGTATTTATATATAATAATTATAAACAATGCACCTACATATATTATGTAAACACAAACTTTTATTTTGGATGCGATTACTCGTGATTAATCATTTGACAGCCCTAACTTTATACTTTATATACCTAATATATTATTATATTATTTTATATATTTGTATGCACTGATATAGAAATTCTGATCAATGCATGTAAATTAATGCATGTGAATTTAGTCATCACAACATTATAGCATACATGAAGAAAAATGCATATTAATTTTTTTAGACTTGCCAAGCATTACATTTAGAAAGCTTTTAAAGATGAACATAAGGCAACGGCAAAAGTCATTTTAATGTAAAAATAGGGTAAATGAGCATGTGTGTGTAAAAGCTGTGTGTTTCAGTTTTTGGATGTTGTCCATTCTCTTCTATTATATTTATATAGCGGATGTGTTGATCCATTTAGACAAGCCTGTAGTTGCATTTCCCTGTGTACCTCAGATAGCACTGTGACTTGTGGCTGCTTATCTCTGTTAGATGCAGAGTCAGTGTCACCATGGCAACCCCCTTGCCCTTCCCATGATGCTTCATGGGTCTGTCACATTGTAGAGTGTGTTTGTTTCCATGTAATGTGCTGTAGTGTTCATTTTGACTCTGTTTAGTCTTAATTGGATTTTAAAATGAGTATAAATGTAAATTAACAAACCTTTGGTCAACAAAAACAGCCTTAATCTAATTCTAATTGCATTTCACAACAGATTAATTTGCATAACCGTTACATGGATTCAAAGTCATTGACATACACTGTAAAATAATAAATGATCAATAAGTTATGACAACACATGTTTTTACATTGCTTTAACTCATCAAGTTAAGTTATGCAATTTTCAACTTTTTTTACAAGTTATACAAGATTCAACTATTTATTAAGGCAGTTTAATGTGACTTAAGTTGAAATGACTTAAATATTCAAGTAGATTGTACTTAAAAATAAGGAAGCCATTTTTTATTCTTGCAAATGCCACAGATCTGTGATGATAACAGGTAGCATTGATTGATGGTCTTAAATGACCTTGCTTTGACCCTTGGGATGCTGTGGGGTGGTCATCATCCTGCTGAATGCTGTGAGACACACATGACCCAAGACAGATCTATCCTTCCAGATCTCTAAGAGCACAGTCTACACACCCGACCCGCTCATCAATTCTCTCACTGCACCAAATCACTGCAGCTGGGAAAGGTCAAGGGATATACCTGGCTACAAATAGACCTTGACCACGTTCATAGCGTACAAATCCTCACTGCCACAGAGCGCTTGTGTATGTACACACAGAGTACAGAACTGCAGCACAAGGACAATGACGACACACACCAACACACTTGAAGTGGGGATGAACATGGTTTGAGATGGGAAACGCCGCTGACCTGCTTCATTACATCACACACATGCACTGAGCTGCGGCTGTTCATAAAGGAAGCGATGTGAATTTTTCATGTCAGGTTTGTAACGTCTGTGCAGCGCGTGTTCAATAAAAGATGAGGAGTGCGTTTGAGTCTGTTTGAGAAGGGATTGTAAGAGAAATAGTTGGTTGTGTGGTTTGGGAATGGGGTTTCTTGTATTCCCTAAGCTGCATCTTAAGTGCTGTTTTTCTTGTGTGTCGTGTGTCACTGTATTCAGTTTGAACCCATCGTATGAAACCTGCAGCTTTGAGCTGCGGCTTTTCCCTCGTCCCTGAAAAATGAGAAGTAATTCCTTATTAGCTCCGGTTTTTAGTTTTTCATTAATATGTGTCACTAGAAAAACATGTTGTTGTTGTTGTTTGTCAGTTTTGGGAAATATTCAAAGAGAGTGACACATTTTATTACGTCAGCTCTGCTAAATGTTTTTTTAACATTGGTTTAGGAATAGAAATGTCATAAGGCATTTTGCTCGTTTTTTTTAGATGGTCCTCACTGCAGAACATGAATTCCAGGGGAGGAGTTTGATCCTACCCATCTCCGCCCCCTGTTCCCTAACCCCACCCCTAATCCTACCCATCTCCGCCCCCTGATCCCTAACCCCACCCCTAATCCTACCCATCTCCACCCCTGATCCCTAACCCCACCCCAATCCTACCCATCTCCACCCCCTGATCCCTAACCCCACCCCTAATCCTACCCATCTCCGCCCCCTGATCCCTAACCCCACCCCCAACCCTACCCATCTCCGCCCCCTGTTCCCTAACCCCACCCCTAATCCTACCCATCTCCGCCCCCTGATCCCTAACCCCACCCCTAATCCTACCCATCTCCGCCCCCTGATCCCTAACCCCACCCCTAATCCTACCCATCTCCACCCCCTGATCCCTAACCCCACCCCAATCCTACCCATCTCCACCCCCTGATCCCTAACCCCACCCCTAATCCTACCCATCTCCGCCCCCTGATCCCTAACCCCACCCCCTAATCCTACCCATCTCCACCCCTGATCCCTAACCCCACCCCAATCCTACCCATCTCCACCCCCTGATCCCTAACCCCACCCCTAATCCTACCCATCTCCGCCCCCTGATCCCTAACCCCACCCCCAACCCTACCCATCTCCACCCCCTGATCCCTAACCCCACCCCTAATCCTACCCATCTCCGCCCCCTGATCCCTAACCCCACCCCTAATCCTACCCATCTCCGCCCCCTGATCCCTAACCCCACCCCCAACCCTACCCATCTCCACCCCCTGATCCCTAACCCCACCCCTAATCCTACCCATCTCCACCCCCTGATATCTAATCCCACCCCTAATCCTACCCATCTCCGCCCCCTGATCCCTAACCCCACCCCTAATCCTACCCATCTCCACCCCTGATTCCTAACACCACCCCTAAACCTACCCATCTCTGCCCCTGATCCCTAACCCCACCCCTAATACTACCCATCTCCACCCTCTGATCTCTAACCCCACCCCTAATCCTACCCATCTCCACCCCCTGATCCCTAACCCCACCCCTAATCCTACCCATCTCCACCCCCTGATCCCTGAACCCCACTCCTAATCCTACCCATCTCCACCCCTGATCCCTAACCCCACCCCTAATCCTACCCATCTCCACCCCCTGATCCCTAACCCCACCCCTAATCCTACCCATCTCCACCCCCCTGATCCCTAACCCCACTCCTAATCCTACCCATCTCCACCCCCTGATCCCTAACCCCACCCCTAATCCTACCCATCTCTGCCCCTGATCCCTAACCCCACCCCTAATCCTACCCATCTCCGCCCCCTGATCCCTAACCCCACCCCTAATCCTACCCATCTCCACCCTTTACATTTGGATCTGACTCCGCCCCCTGGATCTCGTGTACTGCAATGAGGTGCTTCTGCGTTTTTTGTTTCATTGATGATTACTAGTAGTTGCACATATTAAGCATCTCAGGTTTATATAAATGCCATACGCAGGTGTTTATTAAGAGTTTAGATGTGCAACCGGTGTAAATTTTACTGTGTTTTCTTACAGATGGTCCACGGCCCTCTCAGAAGGAAATTATATCCCTGCGGGCGTTCATGCTTCTTTTCCTCAAACAGCTCATTCTCAAGGTGAGACTGTACAAAAGCACAATAGAATTTCAAGTATATGTTATAAAATTATTATAGAAAGTATAATTTTAGTATTATATACACTGTTTAACTGTGCATTTTATGTATTTGAATGCAATTATGGATATATTACTATTTTCTCTTTCATCATAGACTATATAGCATAGGAATAAATCATAACCCTGATGCATATTTTCGACTTTATAATAAAACTTGTCATACATTAATTATAAAAGAGTTAGATCTTTGACACACATGGTAACATTCCATTTCATTTCTGCTTTGCTTGCTATGCGCATCAGTGCATCACTTTGTTCTTCAAACCTGATTTTATTTGACATGTCATTGCAATGATTCGGACAGCTGGAATAAAATGCATTAGTTCCCAAGCAGTGACAGCCAGAAGACACATCTGCTTTGTCAAAATAATACAATTTATCCGCATTTTCCCAGAAATTTTATCCGGTTTGTAAGGCAGTCGTGTAGAAAGTTGTTTATTTGCCTTTGTTTAAAAACAACACAAACGGCCTGATGGGGCCAACGCTGAGAGAGTTGCATTATGGATCATCTCTCGACACAAAGAAATGTGTGTTTTGTGTGCACTCTAGGCTATTGTCCTGCGTGTTGGAAAGCGATGTGGTTGCCAAGCAGCACGGCTTTATTCATTTAGCCGCTGCCTTTTTGTTTTGTTCCTATAATATTCGGCCCCTTTGCCACATTTTCTGGCTTTTTGTGCAATTATTAGCGTTGTGAGAGGCCTGTTATAGTGGCCCCAATCCATCACAAACACCCTTTACTTCACCAAACAAAGCATTGAGACTCACACTAATACAATGTGAAGCAGCTACCAGCAACATCAAATCATTTCCTATTCATTCAGAGCCTTAAAATACCCAACTTAATTAACAGAAATTACAGAAAACCAAAAAGGATTTCTTCAAAAGGCAAAACATCATAGAATATTTCAAAGCCAATATCCATAGCATGCAAGCGTGCCTTAACACAAAAATCAACAAAGCAAAACAGTAGAAATGTTAAATGTGATATTTCTATTTTTAAATTACTGTTTTTAATTTCTTTATTAATAAACTTATTCACAACCTAGTAACACTAGTATTTATATTTTTCATATGTTTGCATACGTTTATACATTAAAAAATTTTTAATGCAGTATATTTTTGATAAGTAAACTTTGTAACCAAAGTTAAAATGCAGTTTTTCGCTGATTCCTTGTTACATCTAAAATGGCTGGTTTGTCATAATGCATTATACTTTCAAATGTGTAACAATAAGTGGATACTTTAAGTAATATAACTGTGGTTACGATCACTCATGAGATCATATAATGCATTAAAATGGGTATAATTAATCCAATTAAAAAACTTTATAATTAGGGATGCAACGATCCAATACTGCCGGTTTGGTATCGGTTAGTATTAAGCCGATCCTGAATTTGATATTGTGCGAATACAATTCGCTCCACAAAATGCACAAAAACATTATAAAGACAATAACTAAACAATAAATTTTGGTATTCGGATCGGTTTTGAAAAAGCGGTATCATTGCATCCCTATTTATAATGCATTATATATATTATATATATATAAACACATCTGTTTAGTTGTGCATTTACTGAATGAGCACTGTGCCACTGTTCGTCCGACTGTTACTGTACTTCTTTTTATTCTAAAATTGTTTTAATTTACTGTATTTTATTTTTATCAGTATTTTTATTCTTATTTCTTTTGAATATTTTAATTTCTTCTATGTAAAGCACTTTGAATTGCCATTGTGTATGAAATGTGCTATATAAATAAACTTGCCTTGCCTTGCCTTGCCTTGCCTTGCCTATATATATATAAAATAAAATGAACACTGAAAATGGGTCTGCTTGTATCTAATTTTGTGTGCTTTTTTTTTCTTAGGACCGAGGAGTGAAGGAAGATGAGTTGCAGAGTATATTGAACTACCTGCTAACCATGCATGAGGTAAAACTGATCAATAAACAGAGCAAAAGATCTTCTTTAGCCTTTATCCAACAAGCCATGCTCCATGTTCTTGATGAAAAACGAGCTGCTTTAATCAGTCTGGAAGGCTGAAATGGTCACCTCAGGTGTCAGAAGTGCACAAGTCTTTGAGTCCATCAGGAAGGCGCTGGTATTATCCTGAAAGCTGCATTAATGTTTTGATCGAGTCCTGTGAAATTGCTGTAATGCACCATCTCTGCAGCCATTTGATTGAAAATACCGAATGAATCCTGAAAACTGCTAGTTAAGTGCAGGGTTATATAACACCCAGACATTTGAAGGGTATCTAGTGGATCATTACAGGCTACTCTGCTGTGGTTCAGTGTCTGTTTGTTGATTTGTCTCTCCTATAGGACGAAAACATCCATGATGTTCTTCAGCTCTTGGTCGCACTCATGTCTGAGCATCCCGCCTCCATGATCCCTGCCTTCAACCAGAGGAACGGAATACGGTGAGGCCTTAGGGACAAACGGCTCTTGCATGGGCTGGTTATGTAACTGAAATAGATTTGCATCAATCACATTTCCTCTTGCCTCACAACCGATCACAAGGGACCGCAAGTGCTTATTTGAACTGCCTTCCCCTTATAACATGTTATTACTAGGGCTGCCAAACAATTCAGATATGTAATCACAGTTATTCTCATCTTTTTTGTGTTTAACAATTTTGGTGGTCAAAAAAAAAAAATAGTATTTTTTAGTTCAATAATTTTTTATTTAATATTTAGTTGGTTTAGGTTATTTGATGGTACTAAATTATATTTATGCATTAGTTATAATCCATTTATTCACTTTTTGAGGATAGCCCTGAAAATGAATTTTACAACTTGAACTATCATTAAAGAGATAGTTCACTTTGAAATTAATTTTTGGTATGTTTTATCTTACCTCAAGGGCATCCAAGATGTAGGTGTCTTTGTTTCCGTAGTAGTTTGATATTTTGATATTTTTAGGTCAAACCGTTGTTGTCTGTCAGTCATATAATGGAGTCACTTTATGGTCACTTTATGGTCAATTTATGAACCTTTGATATTTCCTTTTCAGAGTCATCTACAAGCTCCTGGCCTCCAAAAGTGAGAGTATACGAGTCGCAAGCGCTAAAAAGTTCTTGGCTACTTCCTGAAACATCTTGGACACAAGTGCGTATTAATGATCAAAACATTTGTGCGAAGGATGTGTGGCTATTTTGACTTGTATATGAGCGTACAAAGCTGTATGTTAGTATGGGAGAGAGCAAGAGACCGTGGCTGGCTGCGGTTATTTTTCATGTCCCCGTCGTACTTTATGTCTAAATATATTTTGTAAAATATTACACTCACAATTTGAAGGTGGAAATTTTATAGCTCCATGTTTAATCTTATTTTATCACAGTTAGTGAACATAAGGGTGAAATTGAATTAACTACACTACATCACTACATGTTGTACTTCATTATGTTTTTACTACATCTGGTTTGAACAGATGATGACATTTTTTCTTTTGTGCCCGGCTGCCTTCTGACATCAACAACTGGCAAGCTATTTAGAAATCTTTTTTATTTCGAATTTTTAATATTTTTTTGCTATTTGTTTTATAATGTTTTTTTTAAATTAACATTTTACTTTTTCTAATTGAAATGTTTTAAACAATGTTCTCTCAGTAATTTTGAAAAAAAAAAAAATTATATATATATATATATACATATATATATATATGTGTGTGTGTGTATAATCTATATTATGTATAAGTATAAATATTTTATATATGAATAACACATTTTCTTAAATATATACATGCACGTGTGTGTATTTATATATACAAAATAATTATACACTGCACACACATATATTATGTAAAAACAAACTTTTATTTTGGATGTGATTAATTGCAATTAATCACAGCCCTAATAAATAAATATATATATTTTTCTTTTTTTTTCTTTCTTTTTTTTCCCCGTGCCAAAATATTTTTTTCAGCATGCAACTCTTTTGTGCAAACCCTTTTAAATAACAAAAGCCAGGTCCTTAATGACATCATCCTCCAGGGACTGATGGAGTCTACTTTTTGGAGTCCAATTTCTCACTATTAACTAGTTGCTTATTAGCATGCATATTACTATGATATTGGCTGTTAATTGGTACCTAAACTTAACATCTACCTTACTGAGTTTATTGAGGCAAAAGTCATACTTACTTTAGTTTAGGGTCCAATTCTCTCTATTAACTGACTTGTTTCCCTAGTTTGTATGTGTCGATTTCGATCCTCTTGATACGACATGCAGTATCACAAATATTGACACTTATTTTCGCACGTACACCTGCATGTCTAAATCATTGAGACAAGCATGTTACTGTCAGGATCAACAACTGAGAAAGGAAACCAGATCTTTGGATAGGCATAGACTTACTTGAAATATTTGCTTTAAATATTTATAAATTTGAACACTCAATTTTTGACAGTTCTATTAAAAACATGCCAAACTGATCTAAAGTCTGAATGGCTAACTTTAGCTCTTTATTTCTGTCTTGTTAGACATGCTGTTAATTTTCTTTTAAGTTCTTGAGCTTCAGCAGAGCATATTTCTGAAAGTCTGGTATAACCTTTAATAGAAATACTCCCTTCGATTCTAACACAGCCACATTTGTGTTTTTTGTAGTTCAAACCGCACTGCACTGCACGGACACATGACCCTGCCCTTCAGGAGCACATTTAGAGAACGAGTGTTCTGTGGCTGACAGGACGTGTTGAAACGCACTCGACTACGGCCAGAATAATCGCTCTGACAGAGTGTGTGTCCGCGGCAGAGGAGACAGAGGCTTTAGACTAGAGGAGATGATGGTTATACATCATTATTTACACACCCACCCATTACTTTTCTGATTACATATTAAATTTAAAAAATCAAAGACATTTTTCCGCTTGTTTATCATCAAATCGTACATAAAATCTGGTTCCAGATCCATCTTTCTTGTTTAACATTTCCTGTTTTCTTGACTTCCCAAGGAGTAAAGGTGTCAATTTAAAAAAGGATTTAAGGAAAAAAAATCTATTGTATCTCTGTTATTAAAATTTTTTAGAAAGTTCGGCTTTAATGTTAGACACACCCACTTGCAGAACTTGTGTCATTCATTTGCATATTTGCATAAAGGTGTCAAAATAACCAACATTTATTTTAAAAATGCATTTATTTAATGCATTTAATGCAAAAATGCAAATGCATTTCATGATTTTAATGCATTTAATGCAAAAATGCAAATGCATTTAATGATTTTAATGCATTTATTTAAAAAATATTTGCATAAAGGTGTCAAAATAACCAACTTTTATTTAAAAAATGCATAAAGGATAAAAGAAAAAGATCAGTGTTCTATTTCTGTTATTACAAATTTTTAGTTAATGTTAGACACACCCACTTGCAGAACTGGTGTCATTCATTTGCATGTTAATCTGTGATTTGCATATTCAGTGTTTTGTGTGTCTGAGGTGAATTAAATGCATTTGACCGCAGTCTTTGTGCCGTCACGTCCTCTCGCCCCTGACTGATGTGCTCGGGAATGCTGATGTCTCCGAGAGGCTGTAAGAGGGCCACTGACAGCTGTGTGTTTGTGTGCCCTTGAGGAGTGTGGCGTCACTTCTAATCGCATCAGTGTGCCAGTAGCATGCATCTCCTCATTGATCCTAATGGTGTGGAAGACTTGGGGTAAAATTGAACCCGTGAGGGAGTCTATCCCTGCCTTTGCATTCGCCAACGTGACCGCAAACAACATGTCACATGTGCCTCTTATCTCACTTCCCCTGTGCTCTGTGTGTGTGTGTCTGTGTACAGGAGGAAGGTGGAGATCATGCACACACACAGCCTCTTCACGTTGCTCGGAGAACGACTGAATGATGCACACCAGCACTGTGACCATCACCACCTACAACACGCCTGATGAGGTATCAGCCTGTCTGTGGATATTTTTAGCTACACTTCCTATGATGCCTGTATGTAATGCATTATAAATGTATTTCCAAAGGTGCCTTCAGTACAGTATTTTTTATGTGCATGTCGCTTTAGGCAGTTATCAGGAATGACATCAATGTAGAATCTTGCAAAACGTTTTTAGTCACAAGTGCCGTTGTAGAAATTGTCTATTTGGTTGTTTGATTACAACCACCATTAATTAATTTGACCAGAATCAAGAGTCCAATATCAAGAAACATTCATGAAAAAATGCAATTTAAGCTCTTATTATAACCATTTATTTATATCTTTTTATAAATATTTGTTGCCACAGTTATTAAAGCAATGAGCCAAAAGAGGTTGTCCATGCAAGAGTAAAAGAGGATTATGTTACACATCAATGTTTAATAAACGGTTAATAAACATATAATATAGTTCCATGCAATGTAGGAATATGACGTATTAATATAGAATAGAATAGATAATAAAAATAAATTATTAATAATAATTATTTAAATTAAATATTAATAATAAATATTATTTTTATAACAATTAAAAAATATTATTTATTTATTTATTTATTTATTTATTTATGTTATTATTATTAATTGTTATGTGATTTTCTCTGAAACCTTACCTTATATATTTATAAGAATTATGTTTTGTTTTATAAAATGTGTATAAAGCTGAACTCTGGTTTAATCCAACTGAATTGTGTCTGACACAGATCTTGACAGAACAGGTTTGCACTCAGGTGGTGCACAAGCCTCATCCAGAACCCGATTCTACAGTCAAGATCCAAAACCCCAGTGAGTGTCGTTCATTTCTAGTGTACTGCTCTGTACTTTTGTTTAAACTATTGTCTAAATGTCCAACCTCTTGTCTCTTTCTACATCTTCCTCTCTTTTTTTCTTCTTGATTCTCTTAGTGATTCTTAAGGTTGTGGCTACGCTGCTTAAAAGCTCCTCCCCAGTGCTGAGCTGATGGAAGTGCGACGCCTCTTCCTGTCCGATATGATCAAACTCTTCAGCAACAGCAGAGAGAACAGACGGTGAGACGTTTTCACACACTAGTAGCGATCACTAGGGTTTTTGGTCAAAAGTAAAAGTTTGTTGTACAGAGTTTTTCACGTAGAAAACATTAAAGGAGTAGTTCACTTTAAAAAAAAACTTTTGCTGATAATTTCACTCACCCCCATGTCATCCAAGATGTCCATGTCTTTCTTTCTTCAGTCGAAAAGAAATTAAGGTTTTTGATGAAAACATCCCAGGATTTTTCTCCATGTAATGGACTTCAATGGGGACCAAACGGTTCAAGGTCCAAAAGAGACTACAAACTGTTCAAAGGGCTTTAAACGTACACCAGACCATGAAAAAAAAAAATTCTCCAATGCTCACCTTGCTCTGTTCTGTGATGTACGTTTGTGACTCTCTGTTCAACTCTGTCCATTAAAACGAACAAACCCTTTTTCCGAGTCAATTCGTTTATTACGTTCGTTGAATCAACCAAATGACTCGGAAAAAGATTAGTTAATTTTGATGAACGAGTTTGAACAGGAAAGTCACAAACATGCATCACAGAACAGAGCAAGGTGACCATTTGAGCTTATAAAACTTAAAATTTTGTTATTAATTGTTTTAATGAGTGATCGTTTCGCTTTATAAGACCCTTATTCATCGTCTGTTTGCCCTGAAACTGTCTTTTGGACCTTGAACCGTTTGGTTCCCATTGAAGTCCATTATATGGAGAAAATCCTGGAATGTTTTCATCATAAACCTTAATTTCTTTTCAACTGAAGAAAGAAAAGACGTGCACATCTTAGATGACATGGGGGTGAGTAAATTATCAGCAAAAGTTTTTTTTTAAAGTGAACTACTCCTTTAAGCTTAGAATATCAATGAGCAAAAAAATATATTATATTTTTAAAAAGCATATTTAATTCACAATTAGTATTTTGTAATATTTATATTTTATATTTAGACTTTCTCATCCAATTTGAAGGCAAGTCCTCCCTTAGCTCCTCTGAGAAAACACTCCAGACACACACAAGCAAAACCCAAACATTTAAAGATAAACATACAGCCATACAAATCTCCTTGTACATACAAGCATTCCCTCAGAAACCCAGACACATGCAGACACGCAAAACACACGCAAGCTGTATGCAAACATCAGAAGAATTTAGCGTCTCCCTCTCAGTGGGAAAGTACGCTTCCTCCCTATTAAATCAATTAGTGTCATAATTAATGCATTGAGGAATGAAGATTTGAAGTGGCGTTCTCTTTGCATTGTTCTGTTTCATGGGTTCCTGCAGAGAGACTAAACCTGACTCGCACCTTTTGGATTCTGGGTTTGCCTTATTTGCTCCTTAACAAGCTTTAGTGTGTGTGTGTGCACTTTTAATCCTATACAAGCCAATGGCGCACCATGCACCCAGGCCCACTCAATCTGCTGCTGCCATGGTTACAACTGCATACCAAAATCGCAATGCATATTTCAGCATTGGTGAAGTGGGACTGCTTGTTTTTCTATTTCATAACAAGCCCTGCATTCTGAAGTGAGCAGACGTTTTGGGAATCTGAGATGGAAGAGTGAAGTTCCATGAATGAATTAAACATGGGGGTCATAATTAGGTCATGTGACCATAATAGAGTTATTTTAAATGTTCATTTTGCATAATGTGCTCTGTTTCACACACTATTAAAACAAAAAAATATCCAAGTGAATCACAACATTATAATGTACAGTATGAAAATGGATATTGATTTTGAAATTTGCTGAAGATTAAATGTGTCATTAGTGTTTTGTAATATTATGTAAGCACTTAGATTACCCAAAGGTAATTTAAATGTAAAAATCTGAGGAAATTAGCAATATTCTGTATCTTCTGAAAACCATTAGTAATAGTCAATGTTAAAAACAGAGCTTTTAACTCAGTTAACATCCTGCTGGAGTGAATAATTAGCCTGTTCCATCTAAATTGGCATTGTGGTACCATTGTAATGTGTGTGTAGGTGTCTGCTGCAGTGTTCAGTGTGGCAGGACTGGATGTTCTCTCTGGGCTACATTAACCCAAAGAACCCGGAAGAGCAGAAGATCACAGAAATGGTCTACAACATATTCCGAATCCTGCTCTACCACGCCATCAAGTACGAGTGGGAGGCTGGCGTGTGTGGGTGGAGACACACTCTCCATCGCCCACTCCAAGGTTAGAGCAACCCCTTTCTTGACATATTTAGTTGTGTTGTATTACATTTAATGCATTTATGATGTCTGTGAAGGGTGAAATGGTTGTTATTTTGTATATCTCCAACTCTCTGGCCTTGTCTTTTGGTCATGTTCATGGGAAGCTTAATTGGATAAAGTGCAATGATAATGATTCATAATGAATCCATCTAATGGGGAGATGCTAAGATTAAAAGAAATTAATTTTTGGTATGTTTTAGCTTACCTTGAAGGGCATCCAAGATGTAGGTGTCTTTGTTTCCGCAGTAGTTTCAATTTTGATATTTTTAGGTTAAACCGTTCTTGCTTGTCAGTCATATAATGGAGGTCTATGGTCACCACCTCAAAGAGCATGCACAGAGAAGTCCAAATTAAACATGATTTACTGACTCGTAAATGTAAGTTCACATTGATGGCCTAAGACACATTGAACACATCGGTTTGTGTGAGAAAACCAACATTATTTATATTGTTTTTACCACTTGTTACCACTCAGATCACTTGGACGTGACTAATTACAAGTGTTAAAAACAATATAAATACTGTTTGTTTTCTCACACAAACCACTCATTTCATGTCTTAGGCCATTAATGTGTACTAACATTTACGAATCATTAAATCATGTTTAATTTGGACTTCTCTGTGCATGCTCTTTGAGGTGGTGACCATAGACCTCCATTATATGACTGACAGACAAGAACGGTTTGACCTAAAAATATCAAAATTGAAACTACTGCCTAAACAAAGATCTTGGATGCCCTGAAAACATACCAAAAATGTATTTCAAAGGGAACTATCCCTTTAATATCTGCTTGGGAAAGTAAACCAACACTCACAACTACTACCCATGACCTCTTTAGGTGACCTACGAAGCGCACAAGGAGTACCTGGCGAAGATGTATGAGGAGTACCAACGACAAGAGGAAGAGAACATCAAGAAAGGGAAAAAGGTTCCGTCAGCACAATCTCCGGCCTCCTCCGCCCAACCCGCCACTGTCAATGGAAACCTAGAGATCCGCGAGATCGATGACACATCTCAGACGCAAACGCCGGAGAGCGAGGTGGACTATGGAGAGAACGCAGACTCTCGAATCCTGCTGGCCGAAGCCAAAGGCCCGGAGGGTGAAGCTGAGCGGTCGGTCGCGGGGGTTCGTGTGGAAGTCCATGACTTGCTGGTGGACATAAAAGCAGAGAAGGTGGAGGCTACAGAGGTTAAACTAGACGACCTGGATCTGTCCCCGGAGGTCCTTGGAGGAGGAGGGGGCATGGAGAACGGCCCCTTGGTGGAGGTAGACTCGCTGTTGGACAGCGCCTGACTGTGCAGCAGTTCACAAGCTCAACGGGAGCCTTGTCCCCAAAGAGGAGGAAAGCGTTGTGGTTGGTTTGACTGAAGACGATGGCAACCTGGGGCCTCTGAATCACACTCGCAGATGAGAAGGACAGTGTTCCCAGAACAACGGCTTCTGTTCCCCAAGGTGGACGAGAAGCTGCTTCCCTCATCCGGCGTCGACAGAGCCCCTGGTGCTGCCCAGCCCCGAACAGCCCCCTTGTTCAACTGACTCCACACACTTCAAGTGCCAGTGACGACCTCAGCCTGTTGGCTCACATGACTTCCTGTGGTTCAGACCTGGTTCAAAGCCCAAGTGGCCTAGCAGAGGATGATGGGTTTAAGTCGCAGAGCACCTTGGCGGACATCAGCACGCTTGCCGAGGCCGAGGCTCAGGCTGGCAGCCAGGGCGGCTGAGTGTTTGGAGCAGGACGCTGGGGAGGTCAGGGCAGGGAAGAGCGGAGGCGACGCAGCCAGCACCACTTCAGACACGGAGAGATCAGACGACGGGAAGGACAAGAAATGAAGAAAATTCAGACCACGGCCACCACACAGGTGCAAATCACACATCCTCTCTTTGATTTAGAATTTCCGTAGTTTGTCCACAAATGGCAACCAGGGCTCCAGACTAACTTTTCCACTGTGGTTGCACTGGTGCTTCCAACTTTTCCAGTTGGTCGCACCAGCATATGATTTGGTCGCACCTTTTTTTTTAATTTTTTTTTTGGCCACATGCCATGGGATTAATCAATGCATGCTGATGAATAGTGGTTTTAATGGACTAAAGCTAGCAAAGGCTTTCTGGGTTGCAGCATAAATACCTGTAATATATTAATTATCATTGCCAAATTTCAGGATTTTCATGGATTTTGGACTGTAATTTTAATCTGTAATTTTAAGCATTTTACATTTTAATTATATACAATCTATTTACATTTGAATCATATTCTATCTATCTATCTATCTATCTATCTATCTATCTATCTATCTATCTATCTATCTATCTATCTATCTATCTATCTATCTATCTATCTATCTATCTATCTATCTATCTATCTATCTATCTATCTATCTATCTATCTATCTATCTATCTATCCATCTATCTGTCGTTCTGTCGTTCTGTCGTTCTGTTGTCTTGGTCTTGTTGTCTGTCTGTCTCGTCTGTCTGTCTGTCTGTTGTTGTCGTTGTCTGTCTGATCTATATCTATCCTATCTATCTATCTATCTATCTATCTATCTATCTATCTATCATCGTCTGTCTGTCTGTCTGTCTGTCTGTCTGGTTGGTTTTGACATTGGCTGTCATGAGGCATTATAATTGTCATGAATGTTTTTTTGTGAGCCTCAACTACAGTGGTACTAATTGAATTTGTCATTAAAAAGTTATAATGGCTTCATGACAGCCAATGTCAAAACCAACCACCTGACAGTTTAATGTAATGTTAACCAATAAAGCTAGGTGGTTTCTTAAGTTTGATCATTAATCTGCTATGTCATGTTTATGACAGGTTGTGTTGTCTTAGTAATGTCAAGTTGTCATGACAAAGACACTGACAGGTTATGATGTATTGGTTTATGTCAAGGTGTCATAACAAAGACATCTCAAACAATGTCATATTTGCATTAAAAATGTCATAACTGAGCGAATGACAGTTGTCATAAGTTGCTTAGATGAATGATTGAACTGATGCTTTCCTGCAGGCTCTTCATGGACGCATGTCGAGTCAGATGGAGAGAGACCTCCGTGCTGGATTCTGGGCTTCCGGGGCATGGCCGATGACTGAGGAACAAAGGCGGTGTTCAGCCCCGGCCCTCGTCGCACTTACCATGTTCCGTATCCCAGAATTCAAGTGGTCGCCCATGCATCAGCGCCTTCTCACTGACTTGTTGTTCGCCCTAGAAAGTGACGTACACATGTGGAGGAGGTATGAGGGTTTGTGGCCTTCAGAAATGACAGCGTGTTCCCGAATGAACATCTTGAGTTGGTCCTGGAAAAATCCAACCCTACTCCTTTACCTGATTGGTTGAAAATAATGTTGTTCCAGGACCATCATCAAGGATGTTATAATCTAATTTTTTTAGTTACTTGACTTTAAAAGATGAATATGTTGCATACTTCTTGCCTCACTGCTGTCTTTCTTTGTTCTCTCTTTCTCTCAGCCACTCTACGAAATCTGTCATGGACTTCTGGAAACAGTAACGAGAACATTATATTTGTCCACAACACCATCCACCTCATTTCTCAGATGGTTGATAACATCATTATAGCGTGTGGTGGGATCCTGCCCTTGCTCTCTGCTGCCACCTCCCCATCTGTAAGTGGCTGTGATCGCCCTCTAATGGAGATTCACATCAGTGCAACATCTTTGAATTATAAAACCAGGTTTTTCTTTTTTGGTTGAAAGGGATTTAATGGGAACATTAGTAGTCTTCTAGAAGAAAAAAGTTGTTCCAAAGTTATAAATGTGGGCGACAATGCTACTTATGAGGTGCTATCGCCAGGACTGGTATTTCAAGAATAAGAGTGCTGACTCCAGACTCCAGTGTGTAATTCTTGAACAAAATCCTTAATTTTTCCAATCTTTCTTTTTCCTGATGATCTTTGACATCTTACCTGCAAACTAACCTTTTTATTTCTGCAAGCTTTATCTGAAATTTCCTCTCTTTATTAGACATTTTTGTGCTCCTTTTGTAGTCTGTATTGTCACTAATTCCTTACTTTCCCCCTTCCCTCTAATTCTCTTGTTTCTCTCTTTTTTGTCTTTTTTGTTTTGCATGTACAGAGTTCTAGGGTTAGTGCGAACCCTGTAAGTTCCAATTAATTTATTCTTCTCTAATGTTTGCTTCATTTCGTTTTTTTTAACGTCTGAATATCACGGTTTAAAGTGTATGATCCATTTCAGATCATTTCCATCTTTTTTCAGACATCGGACTATGTCTATATTCATTCGTCCTTGAATCAGAAATGTTATTAATTGTGTATTAAAGTTGTGCTGACCAATATCCCTAAGATCTTCTTGGACTATAGAAGTATTAAGAAGTGCAAGTTTTAGTTACACAGAAATGTGATATTTGCAGTCAGCCATCATTAATTTATTCTGAAGCAAAGGTGTCCAATAAGTATTGAGTTGTATTTGGCTGGTCATGTGATTTCAAAATGGCCCCATGCTAGTAGTTAGTGAACATGATTTTAAACATATTTTACGTCTTATTAATATATTTATGTCTCTTTTATTTTACTCTTTTAATTAGTAAAAGAGTATTATGGATGTTTTATAATTAGAGCCGGACTTTAACGCGTTAATTAAGATTAATTAATTACAGACTTTAACGCATTAATTAATTACACAAAAAAATTAACACATTTTAATCGCACTTATTTTTTGTATCGCGGAAAATTTCTCACTGGATTAGTTTCGGCGGACCGATTATACAGGAGCACCAACTAGCGTTCGTGACTTTTTTTTAGTCTTTGCTTCACGACAACTAATCAACAAACCACATTGAACATGAACGAAGAAGCTGACGAGACCGCTTTGGTTGGTCACGTGGATGGGAAATTTTGTTATAAAAACGAACGGAGGGAAGCGTCCATTAAGAGCATGGTTGTGTGCAAACTACAGTATGCAACAAGTAATTTGCATATCACATCGGCCCTCAAGTTTCACCTCAATGCAAAACATATACAATTGCACTGGTCTGCTGGACTATAAAAAAAATAAACAATATTTTTATGCTTAAGCTTATGTATTCATTCATTATTCAATGGTATACTAAAAATCCATGTGAAAAAAAAATCTTCACTGTTCTCCATTCAAATATTTATGCAATTAAAATGACGATTAATTTCGATTAATTAATTACAAAGCCTCTAATTAATTAGATTATTTTTTAATTCAGTCCCGGCTGAATTATATTGCAAACTAATCAGTGTGGATCTTTTACATACTCACTTTAAGTGGTCATATCTCATAAAAGCAGCTCCCATATGTTTGTGTTTCATCATCATAGTCTGTTATTCATGACAAACCTTTACAAAGACACATATACTGATGTTAAATCACATTAAATGAATGAACACACACTGTGGTGCTGTGCTACCCCCCCCCCCCAGCTTATTGGTCCATCAATAAGGCTCTTTATTAAATGTCAACTTGGTTTGTTCCCTCTGTGTTGGTCATAAAGACACAAGGAGGTTCTTGCTTACAGAAAGGGGCAAAAAGCAATGAAGTTAATAGCCTGCCAGGAAGCTCTGGCACAGGGGCAGAGGTTGGTCTGAGCTGTCGCTCCTATACATACCCACAATGCACCACTGCGTGACCTCTTTATCCACCACTATTATGTCTCCTATAGCAACGAGCATGTTCCCAGTTTTCAACATCAATTGTGTTATTTTCAGCACTCAACTGGTCACTTAGGGTTTAAGTCTGGTTGTAGGTCATATCTCAATCACACTGTTTAATAGTTATACATTTTCCTGTGTTTCTTTAAAACTAAACAGTGGGTGTCTGTTCTCTATGGACCTTCTGACTTTTCAAAGTTTTTCCTTTGTGATATTCCATGTAACTCTGTCAAACTTTTGAAATTGATGTTGCAAAATGGTGATTTGTTTCTTAACCACTGCAAAGACCAACACGCCTGTTCACACACTCACAAACTCTGGTTTCAACACACTTCCCTCTGTGCCATTTAAATGTGTTTGAGAGGCATGTTTCATGTGAAGTTTGCCTGGCATTATTGATTTGCTGCTGTCACACATTTGTTTGTCCGTCAGCACATTGTTAAGAGTAAAATTATTTATAGGTGTGAGCATTACTATGTGTTTAAGTCTTTTAGTGTGTGTTTGGATTGGGATGTGTTTCTAAAACATCTTCAATTATGTGTGTGTGTCACAGACGGAGCTTGAGAATGTGGAGGCTACCCAAGGTATGTCGTCAGAGACGGCGGTGACGTTTCTCAGCAGGCTGATGGCCATGGTGGACGTGCTCGTGTTCGCCAGTTCTCTCAATTTCAGCGAGATCGAGGCTGAAAAGAACATGTCGTCAGGGGGACTAATGCGCCAGTGTCTACGGTTAGGTATGTATGATGGATCTAACCCATGTGCATTTTCAGATATTTGAGTAAAGTAGTTTAAATGTAAGGTCCTTGGAACTTAAAGGGATAGTTCACTTTGAAATACAATTTTGGTATGTTTCTGTAGTAGTTTCAATTTTGATGTTTTTTGGTCAAACCGTTTCTTGTCTGTCAGTCATATAATGGAGGTCTATGGTCACCACCTCAAAGAGCATGCACAGAGAAGTCCAAATTAAACATGATTTTAATGACTCGTAAATGTAAGGACACATTGATGGCCTAAAACTCGAAAACGAGCGGTTTGTGTGAGAAAATATCGTTTTTATATCGTTTTTACCTCTTGTTGCCACAGCCACAATGCGCCCGCGCCCTCAGATCGTGTTATAAAAACTGTTCGTTTTCTCACACAAACCTCTCGCTTCATGTCTTAGGCCATCAATGTATACTTACATTTACAAATCATTAAATCATGTTTAATTTGGATTTGTACATGCTCTTTGAGGTGGTGACCATAGACCTGCATTATAAGACTGACAAGAACGGTTTGACCTAAAAATATCAAAATTAAAACTACTGCGGAAACAACGACCACCTACATCTTAGATGCCCTAAAACATACCAAAAATGTATTATAAAGTGAACTATCCCTTTAAGACCGATTAAGAGAACGTTTTTAAACATTAATAAAAAAATACACACCTCACCTTTAAAATGGGTTCAAAGCACAAAGAAAAACCCAGGATGTGCATCTCAGTGCACTACCATTGAAAAGTTTGGGTTCAGTAAGATTCTTTTTGTTTTAAAGAAATGATTGCTTATATTTAGTAAAACTGTGATAGTAAAGACTTTTACATTGACACAAGATAAAATCTATTTAATAAAAAAATTATGATTTCTATTCATCAAAGAATAATGGGGAAAAAAACATTAAACTTTTTAAGATTTATAAGTATTATAGTTACAAATCAGGATATTAGAATGATTTCTGATGGATCATGTGACACTGAAGACTGGAGTAATAATGCTTAAAAAATTCAGCTTTGCCATCACAGGAATAAATTAAATAGTAAAATAAATTAAAATAGAGAAATTGTAATAATATTTCGCAATATTACAGTTTCTACTGTATTTTTAATGAAATAAATACAGCATTGGAGCGCAAAAACAAACTTTCAAAAACAAAAAGTATTTTACCGACGCCAATCTTTTGATATTATGTTTGATGTGAATTTAATAAAAGGGTTTTGTGTTGTCAGTGTGTTGTGTAGCAGTGAGGAACTGTCTGGAGTGCAGGCAGAGGCAGAGAGACAGAGGCAGCAAAACCTCTCTGCCAATCAGCAAGACCCAGGAGAACCTACAGACCGCAGCATCCGCCAGCAAGGTTATACACTCACACACCTGCACAAACACGCATCCACACACAAACACATTCTGAAAACGCACATCAGAAACACATAGTGTGCAATTGTGTATGTAATTCAACATGACGTGTATTTTTCTCCCTCTCTGCTGCAGACTGTCATACAAAATGTCCCGCGGAACCTTTCCCCCATCAAAGACCCAGACAGACTGTTGCAGGACGTGGACATCAATCGTCTCCGAAGCCGTCGTCTTCAGAGACGTGGTGAGACGCTTACCTGAGCCGCAGCAAACCGTGTATGTTAACGTGAACAGAAGTCGATTGTTAAGGGTGCTGTGTGTTCAATAGGATGACAGTAAACAGGCTCAGTTTCTGGCTCTGGCCGTTGTCTACTTCATCTCGGTCCTCATGGTGTCAAAATACCGGGACATCCTGGAGCCACAACGGGAGATTTGCAGGTCCAGCAGCCTATCAGGGAGAAGCATTCGACAAGAGATTAATTCACCCACCAGCACAGGTGAGCTTTCACATCTGCAGTCATATGAGTATGTGACCTTGTCTGCACTCGGTAGTATGTATTTATAGTCGTTTACCACTTAAGCACCCCACAAATGCTACTAAGTGTTCATCATACAGTCAAACACCTTCCTCTTTTCTTAACAATCTCCAATTATCTACGCTACATAGTCTCACAGTGCTTCCCGCTGGGAGGATTTCAGCAGTTTAAGCCGGGAAGACATTATTGCAAGGTTTTATCTGAGTGTGATTTTGAATTAATGTTCAGGGGTGAAAGAACTGGTTGGTGAGAAGCACAAGTCTGAAATGTTTCTGTAATGACTAAATTTGACATAAAAGTTTTGAATATGTTTTGTGAGAAGCTCACCTAGGCTGCAATCATGACAACACTACTGTAAAAAGGTCATATTGGAGGAATGATGCTGAAAATACAGCTTTGCCATCACATGAATAAAATACATTTTCAAATATATTACAATAAAAAAAAACTGATTATTTAATTGTTTGTTTTTTTATTGTATTTTTAACAAATAAATGCAGCTTTGGTGAGCATTAAAGGAGTAGTTCACTTAAAAAACTACTCACCATGTCATCCAAGATGTCCATGTCTTTCTTTCTTCAGTCGAAAAGAAATTAAGGTTTTTGATGAAAACATTCCAGGGTTTCTCCATATAATGGACTTCAATGGAACCAAATGGTTCAAGGTCCAAAAGACAGTTTCAGTGCAAACTGTTCAAAGGGCTTTAAACGATTCCAGACGAATGAATAAGGGTCTTATCCAGCGAAACGATCGCTCATTTAAAAAGTAAATAACAATAATAATGTTTTATAAGCTCAAATGGTCGCCTTGCTCTGTTCTGTGATGTACATTCGTGACTCTCCTGTTCGAACTCGTTCATCAAAATGAACAAATCTTTTTTCAAGTCACTCAGGAAAAGATTTGTTCAATTTGATAAACGAGTTATAAAGCTGATAAAACTTAAACTTTGTTATTTGTTTTTTAATAAACAAATTGTTTCGCTGATAAGCCCCTTAATCATCGTCTGGAATCGTTTAAAGCCCTTTGAACAGTTTTCACTGAAACTGTCGTTTGGACCTTGAACCGTTTGGTTCCCATTGAAGTCCATTATATAGTGAAATCAAAAAATAATTATTACAAACTTTTGACTAGTAGTGTATGTGTGTGTGCCAACTGCAGAAAACCCGTCCTCCTTCTCAGATGGTGTTCGTGGAGACCGACTGGCTGTCACCCCTCTGGAGGATCTCTCCCTGGAGGGCTCGCTGCCGCACACCGACTCCGGCATCGGGGAGGAGCAAGTCACCAGTGCTTTCAACGGCTCCGAGCTGGGTGTAGACCCCAGCGGATTGGGCGGGAACTCTGGAGGCCCAGACGTCATGAGCGAGTTGCTGTGCACTCTGTCGTCGGAGGTAAGGAAGTCCCGCGAGTCGCTGCTGGAGTCGCCCCCTGGCGTGGAGGTTCTGAAACCGGCCGCCTCCATCTCCAGCATCAGCCAGGCCAACAAGGGAATCAATGTGAGGGAGATCCTGAAGAGTTTGGTGGCTGCTCCGGTGGAGGGGGCAGAGGCAGGGCCCGAACCCCAGCCGTACCACCCTGACCCTGCCCTAAAGAGGGAAGCTGCGGCCATGCTGCCCATGCAGTTCCACTCGTTTGACAGGTGGGCGGCTCTAGTGCCTAGCACATCAAAATAACACAAGGTCTATTATCCTTATTATCATGTACATGTTCTGTTACCTTATTAGCATACAGTAATGTTTAATTATATATATATATATACAGTATGTAGTAATAAAGAGATAATATATTATATAATATTAAGAAATAATTTATATAATATTTCAAATATGCATATATTTTAAAATGTTTTTAAGATAAATTATATAAATAGAATTAAAAATAGAATATATTATTGAATATTAAAAATAAAATTTAGTAATATTGATATGTATATTTTAAAATGAGTGTGTGTATATATATATTTATATTTATAATACATATAATACATAATACATATATTTAAAAATTAAATATATATATATATAAATTTTTAAGATAAATTATATAAATAGAATTAAAAAAGATTTTATATAATACAATATAATATATAGATATAATTCAGTAATATTAATAATATATATATATATATATATATATATATATATATATATATATATATATATATATATATGTATATATTAAAAATTTATATTATATTTTATTATATTTATATTATTATATTTTAATATTATATTTATAGATAAATTATATAAATAGAATATGTATTAGAAATATGTATTTTAATATAAATACATTAATATAAACATATATAAATACGTGAATACATAATCTAAATGAAAAAATTAATATATTATATAATATTAAAATATAATTAGTAATATTTATAATAAACATATATTTTAAAATGTATAAATGTAAAATTTGTACATATCTAAACTGTATAATATGTAACAAAAACACATAACCCAAAATGATTGAATTACATCATTCACGATGCTTTATGAGATGAGCATACTCTGATATTGGGTACAAAAAAGTTTTAAAATTTTCTGTAAATAGTTTCTCATGTAAATGTATTTATATTTTCTTTACTTTGTCATCCTTCTTAGATTATTTTTTCTCATCCTTCTGAGCATTTTGCAATGCATTCTCGGTTCATTTCTCTTTGAAACATATATGTCTGCTATAGACTTTGACCAAACTGACTATATTTCTTGCCTCTTGCCCATTGAAATAGCTTTTGCTATGAAAGTGTGCTTACGTTGCCTTAAATACTTCCTCAAGAGGCAGCAACTACATTTTGGAACAGAGCGATTAAACCAAGAAATCACTCATAAATCAACTTGCTTACAATTACATGTGGTCCTGAGAACAAACGAAAAATTCACCTCAATTACACATACGAAACAGCACAAGATTTTCCTCCCATTATTAATGCAATCCATGTCTCAGCTCCTCATTAGCGCACAGGCGTCTGCAGAAGTGCCAGTGGCTCTGTGCAATAGTGTGTTAACGGCTCAAGAGACTGACTGGCTTCAGTGTGGGATCCACTGATACTCTACATCACAAACTAAAGCCCCTCCGAACATCGATCCCCTTTGTTCTTCCCAATTAAAGAGAACCTGATGAATAAATTATACATAAGATTATGCTGTTCATCATTTACAGGCTCCTCAAATGTCAATAATTCATTAGGGCAGGTGAATATATTATCAGACAATCCTTTTTTCACCCTGAATGGGCTAATATGGTCTGACTCCTCCAAATATCCGGATAGCAATCAAAAAGACTTGAGTGAATACAATTAAAATAGATACTTTTATTCTGCAAGGATGCATTAAACTGATCAAAAGTGACTGTAAAGAAAATAAATGCTGTTATATAACATTGTTAATAAGAAGAATGTTTCTTGAGCATTAAATCAGCATTTTAGAATGATTTCTGAAGGATCATGTCACTGAAGACTGGAGTAATTATGCTGAATATATATATATATATTTTAAAAAAAAACATTATTTTAAATTGTAATAATATTTAAATGTTTTTGTTTTTACTTTATTTTTGAGCTACATAAATGCATGTGAGTGCATGTACCAAACCTTGTATCAGAAGTGTATACACAAGTGTTTGATTTTGGAGTAAAACAAGTATTTGTTTAAGATTTATACAGGTTTATGTGGAAGAATGAAAAATAAAAAAGGTAATTGTCAACTTTTTTATCTCGCAATTCTGACTTTATTTCTCAAGTCAGAAATGCGAGATATAAAGTTGAAATTCGCGTGTTGTAAAGTCAGAATTGTGAGATATAAACTATTCTGAGGGAATATTTTTTGTTTTTTTCCTTAGAATTGGCCTAATAACTCGCTATTGAGAGTTTATATTTCACAATTCTGAAAAGATGTCAGATTTTTGAGATATAAACTCGCAATTATGTGTTATAAAGTCAGAATTAGATGTACTCGCAATTGTGAGTAAAGCTCAATTCTGTTTTTTTCTCACAATTGTGACATTATTTCTCACTAATTCTGACTTCATATCTTGCATTAGTGAGATAAAGTTTTTTCAAAAAAATTCAAATTTTTTTTTGTTCAATTTTTTTTTTCATTTTTTTTTTTTTTAATTTTTTTTTTTTGATTCAGTGGCAGAAACGAGCTTCCATAGGTTTAAGACTTTGACTTTGTGGGAAATTTTTTGGTCCCCAAGAGGAAAAATGGCTTATTCTTAATATATGATGTTATTTAGAAATGTTTCTGTGATGGTAGGTTTAGGGTTAAGGGATAGAAAATAAAATTTGCACAGTATAAAAATCACTATGCCAATGGAAAGTCCCCCTAAAAACATGGAAACTCAACGTGTGTGTGTGTGTGTACTCACAGGAGTGTGGTGGTTCCTGTTAAGAAGCCCCCTCCAGGAAGCTCTGGCTGTGAACACAGTAGGTACACCCACCACCAGTGGAGTGCCCTCGTCAGGAAGTACGCCCAATATCTTTGCTGCTGCCACGGCAACACCTAAAAGCATGATCAACACAACAGGCAAGTCTTCCTGAATATTACCCAAGATCATCTTCAAAACGTGCGAGTGTATATATGACATTTTGTCGTGTATACCATTTAATGTGGGTGATTAGGCGGTGATATTTTTATTCGATTATTTTTGTGATTATTTTTGTGACGTGTTGGTGTTTTTTTTACTAACTTTCATAATTTTAAATTAAATTTTTCTACTTTGTATTGACCGTTTGATATAGTTAGCATGTTTGGTAGCACTATATACAGATTATTTTTAATGTTCCTTGTCCGTCTTACAGGTGCCACTGACTCTGCCTCTTCCTCATCCTCCTCTTCATCAAGCTTTGTGAACGGTGCCACAAGTAAAAATCTCCCAGCGGTGCAGACCGTTGCACCCATGCCTGAAGATACAGTGGAAAACATGAGGTACACACACACACACACACACACAGCCTTTTCTCCTGCTCGCCCTCACTTTATCCAGTTGCTTAAAGCCACAAATCATGCATTATGACCTCGTCCTCTTTTTTTTTTGGCATACCTCCTCCTATGATAATCCATTATTTCTTTTACTGTCTTTACCTTTTGCCTCCTCTCTACACTTTCCCTACATCTATCTGTGTATCTTTGTCAAGCACCACACACAGCCACAGATTCCCTCACAGACACACACTGAGAACGTTTAGGTACTGATAGCTTGAAGTCTACTTCCTGCCAAATATGGATGGGTTCATCTATTCTAATTTGAATGCAATAGAATTTTTTGTCTTTGCATGTATGACACGGCAGATTTGGGGGTTAATCATCCTTCGAATTCGGCACAGGTCAACACACAGGGATTACGTCACACTATAAGAGCTGCAGTGAATGCCTGTACAGTCATTACTGTCTGTTTGTGCCCATTTGTATTGCAGTGCCTTTTGTGAAGTGGACCAGTGTCCACTGCGAACCAGGCTGACGCCTCCTGAACTCAAATCCTTTGAGTTCGCTGACAGGATTCCAAACAGCCCCCAGAGATGCAGGACAGTTCTTTAGGCAAGGAAGCTTGAACTGGCCCCCTTACCCAGTGCTACCAGCTTTACATTCCTTTCTTCCTGTCTTTTTTCTCTCTCTCTATCTCTTTTGCCTCTTTTTCTCTCTCTTTCCTGGTGGATGTGAGTTTTAAGCTGGCCTGCTACACCACCACTGCTGCTTTCCATTCGTAACGGTTCTGCTAGATTTGATTCTGTCTGTTCTTGATTCTGGATATTTACAGTCTAAACCAGGTTTGACACGACATAAGCTTTCAGCATAGAATAAAATCTCTTCGATTTTAGAGCTTTTCCCCCTAAACAATTTTTTTTTTGTATTTTTATGTAGTATTATAGTTTAAGTTTTATATGCTTTTCTTTTAATTTTAATTTTTTTGTTTCTTTTTAAGCTTTTTTTTGTTTGTAATTATAGCACTTTAAATAAACGTTAATAATAAGTTAATAAATAAAGTCGATAAAGTTTTGTCTATCCATTTATGTGTTTTTTTATTTTATTTTGGGGATATTTTAGAATTTATTTACTTCAAAAAGTACCATTTTTGTACTATGTAAATTATGCTTATTTTATGTTTTATTTTTTATAGCATTGAATATTATACTCCAATTGCAGTCTTTAGAGCTAAAACCTAAAGATGCAGTGACTTTGCTGTCACCTGGTGTCTTATTTTGGCTTATTTTAAAATGCTCTAAATTACAGTTTTTCCCATTCATTTCTATGGGTGCCCATTTCTAACCCAAATACAAGATTAAGGAGGTTTTTTTTCACCCACTTAACATTGTAGAATCGAGTCAAAAAAATGATGTGTGTTTAGAAGGCAAACATTCAGGAAAAGTAGCCAGAGACTTGTACCGCTCAGATCAAGGGAAGTGTTTTTTTTTAAATAAATCAAAACTATTTTGCCCACATTTGTCCAGAATATGGTTTTAGGGTTAAAAATGCATTTCTTTGTTGTACACCTAAATTAGTTTACCTATATAAACTGACCTTAGAAGAGAGATGCTGCCATTTTGGTTGTTTTAAACAAAGAATATGAAGAGTTTTTACTACAAGCAACTGGTATGGTGGCTCATGCACGATGTGAATGCAGCATAAACATTAAACATGCTCTGATTGGCTCTGATTTGCACTGAAAAGCATCTGCATTACACCTGGTGAGGATTTAATGCAACATGAGTTTGATTTATGAAGAAACTTGACAGAATCAACCCTGCTAACTCGCCGTTTCAGTTGACATGTGTCATTCATAAAGTCATTCCTCGTTTGTCCTCTGATTTCTTTTTCTCATGAAACCTTTCACACTCACCCTAGTCTGGTGTCATGTGCATCCCTGGCGCTGCAGTTGTAGTCTTAGTGCAGGTTAACACAGCTTGTAGCTAAGGCGCAGTGGCACTAATGGGTGATGTGTGCATATAACAGGGGGATGATAAGTTAAGCATTGCTCTCTCTGCCTCCCTGTGGTTGAATTTCTGTAGGATGGCTTTAAACCCAGTAGTAACGCCATAAACTTTGTCACATACTAACCAGCTGGAATTGAAAGGAAGTGTGATTTTGAACTGATCTCTGTATTTTGGAGCTAATCTGGACCTTCTTTTGTGTTTCTTTCTGTCTTTCTTTTCCCGCCTGCAGTATCACGACTAAACTGGAGCGTGCGCTGGAGAAGGTGGCCCCTCTTGCTGAGGGAGATCTTTGTGGATTTCGCCCCCTTCCTTCGCGGACTCTGTTGGGCAGTCATGGGCAGGAGTTGCTCATAGAAGGTACAGGTGCTGTATAGTGCTCCCTTTCCTCTCTACCTGGTGTCTCTGTGGAGTCCCTCACTGTCTGCTGTGTGTGTGTGTCCACTGGCTGCCTCATACACACACGATTGTGCGAGTGCATGGACCCAGAGCAGGTATGAGAACAACAGAACTGCTTAGGATCTAAGGATGTTTAAAATGTAGACTTTAACACGCTGAAGGAACTGAAGGGAGAAATGCATGATGAATCCAACATTGAGGAAGTGTTTAAAACGATGCCAAAAAAACAGGGCTCAGCAATAATGATTTATAATATGTGTATTTTTCACTGACCTCAAAACAAAAACATGCATTTTCAAATTAAATTGTATAATGCATAATACAAATTATATTCTAACAGTGTACAATAAAGTCCATTTGTTGATTTTTCAGTTTAAAAAAAATCCTAATGCAATTATTAAAGCTGCAGTCCGGCGTTTTTCCTCTTTGTTGCCATCTCTGTTTGAAATCTCGGCAAATATATATATATTTTTTCCGAATTAATCGATTTTTTAATTGTGGACAATTCAATTTCAATATCGATTCTCAAAAGCCACAAATCTATATTTTTTCCTTACGTATTTCTGCAAACATAAAACATACTATGATTGACGTTAATCTTATTACTAGTCTTCTCCACTAGATGTCATCCTCTTATTTACCGTGCACTTCATTACAGTGGGACCCATTCATTCAGTGCTTAACATGGCGAAAGTAATGTGCCTTTCATCATATATAATTAACTAAATATTTCTGCAGCAAGTTACGGTGGACCTAAATTCAACCTTTTTCAAGTTGAATTAAATTTGTTTAACCCTTGTGCATCAATTAAAAAAAGTTACATATAGGCACATAGAGGACAGAAATGTCGAATGTCAAAAAACTGTCAGTAAAAAAATGTGACGCTTTGAAGCACAGACGTAAGTTTGGTATCATTTTAAAGAAGACCCTTCGCAGATTATTGCTGAAGTAAAAAAAATAATAAGTAAATCCAAAAAAAAGTTATAAAGGTATAAGTTTATGAAAATTATTTATAAAAATTATTTTTTATAAAATATGTATTTTATAAATCAGGTTGAACTCAAAACGGCAATAAAATCAAAGCCATAAATCTAAATGGGTTGTGTTCCAAATTTGAAGATGATATCTCAAAAAAATGAGCTTTCGAGTAACAGTTTGTTTGGGCGTAGTAACATATTTTCCCCATTGGAGGCCAGCAAAACCCCACTGGTGCTCACAGTGATTGGATTTGTTTTTTGCAGTTTTCTCTCTCAGTATTACAAACACACATGTGCACAAACACATATTTTTATGACACACATACTAACCACACTCTGACATCCATACCAACACACCCACACAAATATCGTTGAATAATTTATCCAGTTGGCTCTATAATATGCCGAAGCAGAAAAAGGCCAGAAAAAGGCCAAAAGGCCCTAGAGGGAGTATTTTTTGTACCTAATGTAAAATATATTTTTTTACAGTGAAATAGTAAAATTCCAATAAAAATACACACCTGTGCCAAATTTTTTGCAGTTAGCTTTAACACATGCAAAGTGATCAGAAAACAAAACTGAAACTGAAGTTTTCTTCTTTTAAGCAACATTTTATGTGTCAGAAAATTATATTTATATATGTCATTAGGCATTTTCTTAACAGCAAAATATATGCAACAAATAAACACTAATTCTGTCAAATAGACAAAATCTTGCTCACTCCAGGCCTGGTCCATCAGGCTATCTTTATTGTTGAGTCCTGCGAGAGTACGCCCTCTCTTAATTTTCGTCTCTAGAATCAACGGAAGAACTAAATCTGAAAATCCAGATCTAGAGTGATTCACTTTTGCTTCTTGTTCCACCGCTGTCTTTTGTCTCTTTATATTTCCCTCCCCTCTTCTCCTCTTCAATCCTCCCCTCCCCTGTTGTCCTGTCAGGCTTTAATGTCTGTGCTCTCACCTTGTCTTGACCTCCTCACAGTTTAATGTTTGTCTGTATTTGTTGTCTAATGAAAGCAGAACTTTAAAGTTTTAAACCAAATAAAATAGTCATTTTATGTTACACACATGTACAGTGGGGTTCAGAGGTCTGCAATGAATATCTGGTTTTTAAAATTCAAATTTAAACCTAGAAACACATCTTTAGGATTTTCAGACAAATTTAAACCGATGAATGTTATGATGTAGGAAGATTTTGCATTTTTGCAGATTTGGTCTTTCCTTTGGACCCCAGTGAGATTTATTCACATCTCTTAGACATATCCATGCTAAAATCTGTTTTCTGTCAATGCACTGCTACAGGTTTAGTTTGTATGAAGTCCCAGCACATCAGTCGTGGAGCTTGTCATGCTGTTGTGCTCACAGGTGAGATTTCTTTTATTCTCTCCTATCATTTCATTTATACACGTACTTCCTTTTATTCTTCAGACCTAAGTCCACCAAATAGCCACTAACTTTCACTGTTTTCAGAATAATACAGCACAGGTTACATTCACTGATCTATATAAAATGTCATTATATAGATCAGTGGTTACATTAAAATTCAAATAAAATAAACTACATTTAAACAGCTTCAAATCTTGGAAAGGCTCACAGTGCTGCAACATTTCTCATGAGCCTCTTTTGAAGCTGTCTTTGAGCTGGACCGAAACAGGATCTGATTTCAGACCCACCCTACAGCATGCAGTCAGCGCAGAAATCACTACATACTTTTAAACTCAGACCCATTAGATTACATTTGTGCACTTAGGAGGCACTTTTATCCAAAACAACTAACATTGCTTTCAGTTTGTACATTTTAGCAGTTCATGCATTCCCTTGGAATCGAACCCAAGACCTTTACTAGCACTACGCTTTTCTGTCTGAGTTGCTTTAGCTTCCAATGACACCTCTAAACTTCAAGTGTTAAGCATCCCTGTTGTTTTCACAGTCTTTATGTGGAATATGATTAACTAACAGTGTTTGAAATGATTTACAGTGTTTAGAAGTGAAAAAATGTTGCTTACCTTTGAAACACTCCATGGAAATCCACTGCGCTCCATGTTTACCATCAAATTACATGAGAAATTTCACTTTTCTTATCTCTTCAAAAAACTAAATGATCTTACAGCTACATCTGGGTGTCAGATTCTAATACTAGGAGCCCTACTGAACTTCTCCTCAAAGATCTAGATATCTGACATCTCGAGCAGGCTTCCTCTGCCTTCAAAGTTGAAGGTTTTGGGTGTAGCAGTGGCCCATGTGATGTTTGATGCCCTCTCATCCTCCTCTCCCCTCCCTCTCCTCCATTTCCCGTCATCACTCCATCAGCACATATAGTATTACTGAAGCTCCAGGCCCTCCATTAGTGGCTCAGGGGACGAAACTGTACCCTAATATATTGATTGGCAGGAAGCAGAAGGTAATGGGAGCTCAGCTGTGGTGTGTCCTTCTAGAAGCATCTGATGCTAAGTGCATTCTGCCTCTCTTCCTCAATAATCACTCTCTAATGTGGCAAAGAGCCAATCAGGAAAGATCATCAGTACGTCTCTTCAGCAACCATCGTTGCATATTTAAATTTTGCGAATGCATTGAGGCTTTTAGCATGATTATTTTTTTATTTAGCTCCATAATGGTTATTTTGTGGTGTTTCAGGAATGGCAGAACTCAATACAGAAAAATGCAGGACTTGCGTTCATTGAACTTATTAATGAGGGCGGTAAGTGTTTTTTTAACCTTCAAATGGTTTCCTGTTTACACTTCTGGGCTTCGAGGGTCTATACGACCCCAACAATTGATTGAGTAATTGTACAAAAAATATACATTTTTAATCATACAAATAATATATCATTTTTTTGTTTACTTCTCATCTATTCATTAATGCTGTGTTTTTGGAGATATAAAGTTCTATAATATATTTTTTTATGATACATTGCATTTATGCTCTAGTGCTAGGCCTTCATTTCTGTGTAAAAAAAAATTTGATTTATGCTGGATTTTTTTTTTTTTTTTTTTTTTGACACATGAAGAAAATATAGGGTTTTTTTTTTTTTTTTTTTTTTTTTTTTTTTTTTTGACACATAAAGAAAATATAGTTCGTTTTTTTTTTTTTTTTTTTTTTTTTTTTACATTTCCCATTCATTTCAATGTGGGACCCCGAAGACCAGAAGTGTAAAAAAATGTTTTACATACCTTCAGAACTACCAAATCAATCCAGTTTTTTTGTGTGTGTATAGATGGATAATGTATGAAAAGTCATAAAATCTTATTCCACTGAAATGAAGGGAACCTTTTTTTATTAAGTGAAAGTCGATTGGGTCGTATAGACCCCATGACCCAAATAATTTTTAAAGTCATATTTTATACAAAAAAACAATGTACACTTCTTCCATAAGGATTTCTGTGAGAACTGGTGCAATATATTGAAAGGAGATGCTCATTATGCAAAATGATACAAAATAAAAGTATTCATTTTTACTTTGTGCTGTCAGAATGAAGGTTATCGGTGTCATTTAAAGTGTTTTTTGCTTCAGGCTTCTGTGTCACGCCATGAAGGATCACATTGTCCGTGTCGCCAACGAGGCTGAGTTTATCCTCAACAGGCAGAGAGCTGAAGATGTTCACAAACACGCTGAGTTTGAGGTCAGTCAGTCTATGTGGATCACTGTGCCATGGGTTCATGGTTAATAGCTTATCATACATGAAGCATTAAAGGGACTCCACCGTGTGAAGATCATTTCCTTTGCTCTTCCTCAATAGTCCAACTGTGCCCAGTACGCTGCAGACAGGAGGGAAGAGGAGAAGATGTGTGATCACCTGATCAGTGCCGCCAAGCACAGAGATCACGTGACTGCAAACCAGCTGAAACAGAAGATCCTCAACATTCTGACCAATAAACATGGAGCGTGGGGAACCATGTCACAGAGGTTCACAATCTCACAGTTTCCTGTTAATCTTTACTTCTGAAGTTTCTGTTTCCTTTTTCTGGTCATTCATCGTCTCGTCTCTCTCTGTCTGTCTGTCTCTCTCAATTCAAAAAAAAAAAAAAATTGCTTTATTGACATGACTGTACATCATACAATATTGCCAAAGCTTGGAATACATAGAATCCTTATAAAGACATCAAAATAGTAAAATAATATAGCATTATAACATCTAAATGTACAAATTAAAATAATACAAGTTAACAGTGTAAAATGAATAAAATAGAACAGAACAAAAAAAATAAAAAAAATAATAATAATAATAATTCTGTGAAGAATTTAGAAAAACATTGTGTATGAGTGTGTGGTGTATCTTAATCTCTCTCTCTCTCTCTCTCTGTCTGTCTGTCTCTCTCTCTCTCTCTCTCTCTCTCTTTGTCTGTCTTTCTCTCTTTACCACCTCAGTCAGCTGCATGATTTCTGGCGTTTGGACTACTGGGAGGATGACTTGCGCAGGAGGCGGAGATTCGTACGCAATGCCTTTGGCTCCACCCACCCGGACGTAGCTCTCAAATCTCTGGAGGAATACGGTCAGCCACAACACATCCTTAACCCTCAATTTAATTTACAGTGTCCAAATATGTCACTTCTACTATGATCATATGATCATAGACATTTAGAATCTAGTGATATGTGTCCAAACATTACTACATTACATTCATTTTATTTTAAAAAAAGGGATTTTAAAACATTCAGACTGAAAAAATTGATTTTTGTAATATGTTTTTAATTCTAGACTCTTTTTTTAAAGAATGTGTTTGATTTTTTTCATAGATTTATGAAATGAGAAATTAAAGTTGAAAAATCAAGCATCATGCTATTTCAATAAATTAAATGTTTGTATTTAACATTATACTGCTGTAATGTATAGCTTTTGACCTATTTGTATATTTACCAATTTATTATTATTAGAGTAATAATACTGTTTGTTTTATTTGTAACAGATATACATATATATATAAATATTAGGGCTGTGCAAAAATTAATTGCGATTAATCGCATCCAAAATAAAAGTCTGTGTTTACATAATATATTTGTGTGTGCTGTATATAATTATTTTGTATATATCAATACACACACATGCATGTATATATTTAAGAAAAAGTGTTATTCATATATAAAATAATTATATTTAAATAATATAGATTATGTGTATATATATATATATAAATATATATACAGAATTTAAGCGCAAATAATTCTTAAATATATACATGCATGCATAGGTAAATTTATATATACAAAAGAATATATATATATATATATATATATATATATATATATAATGTATGTATTTATTGGTAAAAACATATATAGTTATTATTATTAAAGGGATACATTAGGATTTGGCATTAAGCTTTTTATTAGTAGAAAACCTGTAGTATTTTTCGAATTACCGTGCTTTCCACCCTCATATCCCCTGAGACGAGAGATTTATGTATTTTTGTCTGGAAAAAATTTAGAGATACGATATGAGAGAATATGAGAGATACGAGACCGGTGCGTCTCACAGGTGTCGCTCATCGGTAATCACGTTCACCGGCCTCGCGCCGTTCTCCCGCGGCCCTCACTCGTCCGCTCGCCACAGGAAACATAATGAATCACGACTGTAGAGCGCAAAAGCCCAATCCCCGGACATTTTGGGCGATCTCGAAACACTTTTTTGGGCAGACTCATCACGGGGACTCGAATACATTTTTTGGCTTTTCTCAGTCTAGAAAGCTCAGAATTCAAAAATAATTTCACATTTCTTCTACATAAATGACCCATTTTAAATACACAATCATCTTTCCAGAGGTGAAGTATCCCTTTAATTTATCCCTTTTATATTTTGTTCGATTGATTTTTCTGTTCATTCGTTTTATAATTGTGAACTATGTGTGCAAATAAACATAAAAAAAACAGATAAAATGTAATTTATTTATTTATTTTAATAGGCCCTGAGGAAGAAGAAGGCATGAAGTCCAAGAAGTCGTTCCGCAATCATTCAGTGGTCAGTCAGAACCCTGAGACGGAGCTGATGTTGGAAGGAGATGATGATGCCGTCAGTCTGCTGCAAGAGAAAGAGATCGACAATCTTGCAGGTATTCAGCACAAGCTGCCTCCTCAAATCTTATAGTATAGCACTGCTAAGCAAATGAGTGCTAAAGGCCAGCAGCGCCGCTCCAGCTGTTTATGTGGAAACCATTAGTGTTCTGGTTCTTTAATGTCCTGTTAATGCATGTGCTAATGTGTTCACATGTACTTTATTCCTAGTGGCTTTTCGTCCGAAGGGTGTTTGTCTCAAGAGGCAAGTTTGGTCTTACTGTAAACGAGTATGCTAATTATACTCAGCCCCTCCGCCTTTTGATGCAGATCTCCACTGAATCCGCTCAAGAGCGTGATTATGAGCTTAAGTGCTACATCTGATTTTGACATTGAATGTATGAATCACTAAATTAACCAATTAACCAACGCTTATCAAATTAGCCTCTTATCTTAATGAGCTGTTGACTGTATTTAACATATTATGGCAATTTAATCATTATTTAATTAAACGAATAAGCTTGTTTTTACCGAATACTTTCTAAGTTGGATCATAGAGGTTTTAATGTGAATAATGTGGGTTAAAATTTGAATGTTTTTAATCATGTGATCTAATATTTTCACTTAAACTATGTGACAAATATCTAAGCTGTAGAAAAAAATAGCATATTGATAACAGAAATCAGCTGATGGCGCCATTAAAATGCCAATTTTGAAAGATCATTAATGCTGAAAGACACTTTTTTTTTAAACTCATCAAACTGATCTAGATCTAAAAACTTTGATGGTTTTGAAAGAACTTTTATTAAGTTATTGGAAAATACTAACCATAATCACTAATCCAGGATTTAGGACTTTTAAATGTAGAATTTCCTCATTGTGTGGCATGGTTTCTTTCAGGTCCGGTGGTTTTGAGCACGCCGGCCCAGCTCGTTGCTCCCGTGATTGTAGCTAGAGGGACGTTGTCAATCACCACAACCGAGATCTATTTTGAGGTGGACGAGGATGATCCAACTTTCAAAAAGATTGATGCAAATGTATGTGCCACTGCCAACGTCACCCTATGAGTTATAGCCTCATTTTTTATTTCACACAGAATTATTGAAGATTTTATCAGTTGACATGAATATTATCCAGTCAGAATTTCAGGATGATCCGTTGCTATGGTCTCAAACGCTCTTCTTTGCTATTTACAGTTCATTTGTTTGTATCTAAATGCTGTGCTTGTGTGTTTGTCAGGTGTTGGCGTATACCGAGGGTCTGCATGGGAAATGGATGTTCAGTGAGATCAGAGCAGTTTTTTCCAGACGCTACCTTCTCCAAAACACTGGATTAGAGGTCTTCATGGCCAACAGGAGTAAGACGTCAACATGCCAAACAAAGTCAAATTGGTGTTTAATTCAAGTTTTTTTTTTATTTAATAAAACTGTTTTTTTTTTCATCCGATCATTTCCACAGCATCCGTCATGTTCAACTTCCCAGATCAGGCCACTGTAAAGAAGGTGGTGTACAGTTTACCTCGGGTCGGCGTTGGCACCAGCTATGGCCTCCCTCAGGCAAGGTAAGATCTTTTCAATATTGAAAGTGGTTCTGTATATGAGATCAGTTTAGAAGTGGTTCTTATTTTACTAAACATTTGATAGTAAATGTGTTCTTAGCCAATGCTAACTGATTGTCCTTATTCTGCTGTTTCTCCCATAGACGGATCTCTCTGGCGACGCCAAGACAGCTCTTTAAATCATCTAATATGACTCAGAGATGGCAGCGGAGGGAAATTTCAAATTTTGAGTATCTCATGTTCCTCAACACTATTGCAGGTACGATTATTATTTTCTGCGCAAATACGTTTCCTACAGTTGCATCTAATATTGTCATATAATAAATGTAATAAGTGACCTGCTCTCACACAGCATACCCATTGTTATTTGTTTGCAGGGAGGACCTATAATGATCTGAACCAGTATCCTGTCTTCCCTGGGTCCTGACTAACTATGAGTCAGAGGACCTGGATCTCACCTTGCCTGGGAATTTCCGGGATCTCTCAAAGGTGTGCCACTCCCGTCTTTTACCATAACTAATTTAAAGCTACATAAATCACCTAAAATATAGTATGAATCGTAAAAAAATTTTTTGTCATTTTATTTTCTCTAAGTGTTATATAAGTATATATACACTACTGTTGAAAAGTCGGTACGATTTGAAAGATCAAGGCTGCATTTATTTTATAAAAAAATATAGTCAAAAACAGTATTATTTTGAAATATTATTACAATCTAATATAACTGTTTTCTGTTTTAATATATTTTAAAATATATATTTAATATAACATATTTAAAACTCTGTGCTCACCAAGGCTGTGTTTAATCACAAATTCAATGAAAATAGTAATATTGTACAATATTATTTCAATTTAAAATAACTTTATTTTCATAATATTTTAAATGTAATTTATTCCTATGATGGCAAAGCTGTATTTTCAGCATCATTACTCCAGTCTTGTGTCACACGATCCTTCAGAAATCATTCTAGTATCTTGATTTGCTCAAAAAACGTTTATGATTATTATCAATGTTGAAAACATTTGTGCTGCTTAATATTTTTGTGGAAACCATGATACTTTTTCTAGGATTTAAAAGATAAAAAGAACGGCATTTATTTGAAATAAAAATATGTCGTAACGTTATAAATGACTTTACCATCACTTTTGATTGAGTTATTGCATCCTTGATAAATAGAAGTTTTCAGAAGTCAACATTGTTAACGTTTAATCGTTGTGTACATAAAATAAATAAAAAGCTCACCAAAATTGGACAGTTGAAGACTGGAAAAATGTCGCCTGGTCTGATGAGTCTCGATTTCTGTTGAGACATCCAGATGGTAGAGTCAGAATTTGGTGTAAACAGAATGAGAACATGGATCCATCATGCCTTGTTACCACTGTGCAGGCTGGTGGTGGTGGTGTAATGGTGTGGTTTCTTGGCACACTTTAGGCCCCTTAGTGCCAATTATGCATCGTTTAAATGCCACAGCCTACCTGAGCATTGTTTCTGAGCATGTCCATCCCCTTATGGCCACCATGTCCCCATCCTCTGATGGCTACTTCCAGCAGGATAATGCACCATATCACAAAGCATGAACATGACAATGAGTTCACTGTACTAAAATGGCCCCACAGTCACCAGATCTCAAACCCAATAGAGCATCTTTGGGATGTGGTGGAACGGGAGCTTCGTGCCAAAAATCTCCATCAACTGCAAGATGCTATCCTATCAATATGAGCCAACATTTCTAAAGAATTCCTTGTTGAATCAATGCCACGTAGAATTAAGGCAGTTCTGAAGGTGAAAGGGGGTCAAACACAGTATTAGTATGGTGTTCCTAATAACCCTTTTTATATTAGTCAATTGGTTAGTACAATAACATAATTCCTTTCTCTCTTACCTGTTAATGTAGCCAATCGGAGCTCTGAATCCAAAGCGAGCCGTGTTCTATGCCGAGCGCTATGAGACATGGGAGGACGACGGATCACCGCCCCATCATTACACATCCCTCTACTCCACCGCGGCGTCCACCCTCTTCTGGCTCCTCAGGATAGTAAGTCCTCACTCTTGTTTATTTTCATTGTATTGTCTCCCGTAACTTTAAAATCTTGATAGTTTTAACAAAAAGCTCTTTATGAAACCCTAACCCACTTTCTCAACCTCACAGGAACCCTTCACCACATTTTCCTTGAATTGTAACGACAACAAGTTCGACCATCCTGACCGGACGTTTTCTGGCATCGCACGCTCTTGGCGAAGTTGCCAGAGGGACACGTCTGACGTTCGGGTGAGCTAAAGTTTGTTAGGTGCTGTAACTGATTGTGTTTCTGTGCTGTGAAGTCAACATGTTTGTTTGTACAACAGGAATTGATCCCTGAGTTCTACTACCTCCCTGAGATGTTTGTGAACAGCAGCGAATATGACCTGGGGCTGAGAGAGGACAGGACGGCCGTGTGTGACGGTGGAACTACCAGTCTGGGCCAAAAAACCAGAGGATTTCGTTCGCATCAACAGGATGGTGAGGAATGGAAAGACTATGTGTGCATCTAAGCACTTTTATTGTCAAGAATTAAAGTCAGATGAGGCCAATTCCCTGACTGGAGCAGCTCTAGATAAACATTGAACCTCATGAAGCCTTTACAAGGCTAGTAATTTCTTTTTGAAGCCCCGATTGTTCCCTGTATTAACCCTGTTGTCCTCTACCGTGTCAGGCGCTGGAGAGTGAATTTGTGTCCTGTCAGTTGCACCAGTGGATCGATCTCATCTTCGGCTACAAGCAGAAAGGACCAGAGGCCATAAGGGCTCTCAACGTTTTCCATTACTTGTCTTACGAGGGCTCCGTGAACTTGGACACCATCACAGACCCTCAGCTCAGAGAGGTAAGACCCCTCACCCCTGAGGTCAGTGAGCATTGATTCAGCCGAGGGTGTTGATATACGAACTTGTTCTATGGCTGTGAATCACATTAAGCTGTTTTTAATGGGTTTCTATTAGACATTGAACAGTGTTGGAGTTTTTTTCTCCTGAAAGATAATGATTTCCCAATACAGATTTATTATTTATTTTATTAATTTTATTTTAACATTTTTAACAATCATGAAATGCAAAACTGACTTTTATTTTAGTTAAAATAGTCAAAATAAATAAAACAACATTAAATAAGACAAGAAAAACATTACATTTTATAATAGCATAAACATTAAATATTACTAGTGCTGTCAAATTGATTAATTGTATTTATGTAATATTTGTGTATGTATTATTATATTTATATTATATGTATATTACTGTATGTGTGTGTGTGTGATATATTATGTAAACAAAAACTTTTATGTTAAGATGCAAATAATTGCGATTAATAGATTTGACAGCACTAAATATTACACATTCAATAATTTTGTAATAATAATAGTAATTAATCTTAAAATGCTTAATGTCAATAATTATTAAGAGTAATTATTGACAAAATGCATAATGGTAATAATCTTGTTTTTTAACATCTTAAAACATTAAATAATTTATTAAGCAGTTCTTATAAAATTCAAATATTGTATTGTTATGAAACTACTATTATTAAACAAATTAAAATAAATGTATTTATTTAAATACACCATTGTTTCCTGTTTAACAAACAAAAGCACAGTGCTGCTGTTATTCATCAGTAGACCTGATACTGGAACCGGAAAAAAAATGGATGAATCTTGATCGTCAGTCTTTAATGTCAAAACCCTTCTCTCCTCCATCCAAAATGAGTGATTATGTATTTGATTTCTAAAGGCAGCATGCTAACAGCTGTGCTCGGCTCGTCTGATGTCTGTCAACTAAAGATGTGACGGCTTGTTTTGTGTCTTCTCTCTCTCTCTCTGTAGTCCACGGAGGCTCAGATTCAGTCGTTCGGACAGGCTCCGTCACAGCTGCTGATAGAGCCTCACCCTCCACGCAGCTCCGCCATGCACCTGGTGAGATCTATATTACATCTCTTATCAGTTATCTATATTAGATCTCTCTTAAATAGATCAATATTGTCTCTTGTACATTTATTACATCTTTTATCATGATATCAAGTACCTTTTACATAGATATTTTTATCTAGTTGTGTTTTACCTCATATACGAAACGCTAATCACTGGCATAAAGTTCAGATTATCATGCAATAGATTATTCACATCACACCTAGCGAGGCTTCCTAGGGTTGGATGTTATACACATCACCCGAACTCCTCCCCTTCCTGACAGTCCCGAAACTGATCCTGAACTATATCCTTACCCAGAATCCCATCCTGTGCTTTTGTTTGCTCCATTGTAATTGACCTTTCTAATTCCCTGTCCCTTCCTCTCTCCTTTTACTTCCCTATTTCTCCTCTTCTTCCTCCCTCCCTCTTTCTCTCTTCTGCTCATCAGTGTTTCCTTCCTCAGAGTCCTCTGATGTTCAAGGACCAGATGCAGCAAGATGTAATCATGGTGCTAAAATTCCCCTCCAACTCTCCCGTCACGCACGTGGCGGCCAACACGCTGCCTCACCTCAGCATCCCCGCTGCGGTCACGGTCACGTGCAGTCGGCTGTTCGCCGTCAGACCGCTGGCACAACACAGTCGGTGAGTCGCAGACTCGCGACTCTTCGTTTAAGGTCTTTGTTATTGTTTTTGCACAAGATTAATGGTGTGTTTTGTCCAGGTCTCAGAGGTGCTCCGGGATATTCTTTAGAACAGGCTCATCACCTCCCTATTGAGATGGACTCTTTGATTGGTGAGTTTCTCAGGTCATGTGTTCATGTGAAGAGTTCAGATGCAAAAGCCTCTAAGTGCCATTTGAAATTTTCTTCTAAAATGATCATTTTTATCAAGCTTCATATTAAAGTTCAGTAATTTCCCTTAAATGGCAATGAAGATTACCTATTAATTGTCATTTAAGTGAAATTACTGAACTTAAATATACAAGCTTGATAAAAATGGTCATTTTAGAAGAAAATTTCAAATGGCATTTAGAGGCTTTTGCATCTGAACTCTTCATGTGTTTTTACCTTTTACATCAATAGGGACAGTTCTGAAATTTCTTCAGTTGATAGACTGATAAAGCGTGTCTTTAAACCAAAGACTGCTCATAATATACTCATATTGGGTCTCATTCATGAAACGTGAGCAGAACGAATTTTTGTGTAAATTGCGTGTAAAGTGGATCTGGCGTAAATATTCGGATTCATTAAAATGTTCGTATTTTCCAAATGTTAGTTGGTACGCAAGAAATCTACACCTGCTTCCAGCCACGAGTAAATGGTGCGCTTCACATCCGAAGGTTTTGCTCATTAATAAGGCTGCATTTTAAATCACCTTAATCGGGTACATATTTAAACAGCATTTTGAAAATATTTTATAGAGTAATTACATACGTTTTTTCTTTTTACTTCTATTATGAGAGCCAGGAATTTTTTGGAAGCTTGTTTCCGCCACTGAATAAAAAGAAAAAAATAGTTGCGACTTTTTATCACACAATTGCGTGTTGTAAAGTCTGAATTGTGAGATATAAAGTCAGAATTGCGAGATATAAAGTCAGAATTGCGTGATATAAAGTCGCAATTCTGAGGAAAAAAAGACAGAAGTGCGACTTTTATCTCACAATTCTGACTTTTTTCTCTCAATTGAGAGTTTACATTTCGCAATTCTGAGTTTATAACACATAATTGTTTATATGTTGAAATTCTGACATCTTTTCTCAGAATTGTGAGATATAAACTCGCAATTGCGAGTTATCAGGCTAATTCTAAGGGGAAAAAAATACTAACTTTTCTCCCCTCAGAATAGTTTAAATCTCACAATTCTGACTTTATATCATGCACTTCTGACTTTATAACACGCATATTCTGACTTTATATCTCGCAATTGCGACTTTATATCTCGCAATTCTGAGAAATAAAGTCAGAATTGAACAGAAAAATACCTTTTTTATTTTTCATTATATGGCGGAAACAAGCTTCCATAAGTAATAGCAGATCTGGTGATCGATGGTGGTCGAATCGATCGATATTTTCCGAAGTGAACTAATTCGTTTTTTGCTGTCAAGGTTTATGTCGAACCATTTTCTTCTCACTTCTGGGACTGTTCGATTAACAGATGAAACTCCATTAACTGCATCTGTAATATGCTGCCAAGCTTCCTTTTTTTAGGACCTGATACGCCACTATGTACACTTGAAAATAAAATTGGTGTTTTGAATGAACTTCTGACTTTGTTGCTGATTTGAAATATGTCGTTTAAATTTGAGTATGGCAAGCAGTTTTTGAGATTTCAGGATTTCTCCATTCAAATTGATAGGATTTGGTCTTGGATGCCCAAAATAGCTGCCCGGAGGTGTTGCAAATATGGCTGCCGAGTAAACAGATTTTTCCTTGAAAGGGTCTTAACTCAAAATAATCATGCATGGTCTGTTTTCTTTCCCAGCCAATAACTCTGGCATTACTAAAAGGCAGATCACAGATCTGGTGGATCAAAGCATCCAGATCAACACGCACTGCTTTGTGGTGACAGCCGACAATCGCTGACATCCTGGCGTGTGGTTTCTGGGACAAGAGTTTCCGTGTTTACTCCACTGAGACAGGTGCGTGTGTGTTTGCTGATTTCGTATGCCAAGTTTCACTCTTTACTGTAATGAACATGTGCTGACCTGGTCACTCTTCATTCAGGGAAGCTCACACAGATCGTGTTTGGCCACTGGGATGTGGTGACTTGTCTTGCGCGATCTGAGTCCTACATCGGGGGCGATTGCTACATCGCCTCCGGCTCACGAGACGCGACCCTTCTGCTGTGGTACTGGAGCGGGCGACACCACATCATCGGAGACAATCCCAACAACAGTGAGCGCAACGCTTTTAACCAACTGAGCCAGTGCACGTGATTAACAGAACTCAGTCATATTGTACAATGTTAATTGCATATTATTTTAAATGTAATTTATTTATTTAAATGTGATTTCTGATTGAGTGGAATTTTGAAGAAAGCAGAACCTGACCGTGTGTGTCTGTGTATTGTAGGTGATTATCCAGCACCTAGAGCGGTTCTGACGGGCCATGACCATGAGGTGGTGTGTGTGTCAGTGTGTGCTGAACTGGGACTTGTCATCAGTGGGGCCAAAGGTCAGTCGGAGAGGAAGCAGTCTGAATAATAGCATATCTGAATAATCTGAATAATAATAAATAATACGAAAAAAATTTTTTTTGCTTAAAATTCTACTTTTATTTTGAAACTTACTTAAGTGTAAATAAAACGTGGATGACGAGGCGCGAGACGCCGAAATGAATGCCAATAAGATTCTGAATGGAAAGTGTACTTTTAAAAAGTTCCATTGACAAGACCAAAGTGATCTGTGTGTTTTGTCGTTGTGAACTGAGCTATTATCATCGCAGCACGTCCAGTCACACACACACAGCTGATGCGATTCTCCGCCCTCGTCAATATCAGGACCTCGTCAGTATTTATTTCACCCTTTTATTGACGGACAGCTGTTGCATTGTGTGAGAGATTATTTGCTCCAAGTGAGAATGTTGAAAATACAGTATGTTGTCAATGAAAAACCTTTACACAAAGCAAGCCGATCCACTATTACATGCTGATAAGAGCATTAAAATGAGGAAAAAGAATGGGATGAAAAGAAATAGAGACATTTAGAATAGATTAATCGCTAGTTAATTATGATATTAATTGCGATTAAATATTTAAATCATTTGACACCACTAATATATATCAGAGGGTCTGTTCTTTCTTTGGATATATTGCTCAGATTATTGTTCAGACATACAGCGAAACTTGTGGAAATGATCAAAAACGCTGGCAGGGAAAGAGTTAAAGATTATTATTTACGATTTGATTATTACTTTCTTATGTCTCATTTATTTAAATGCCTGTGTTTGCGGTCTAATGACAGATTTGGTCTGTTCTGGTCGTTTTCTTGTTTTACAGAGGGGCCATGTTTGGTGCACACCATCACAGGAGATTTACTGCGGGCCCTGGAGGGCCCCGAGAACTGCCTCCAGCCCCGTCTGATCTCTGTGTCCAGCGAGGGCCACTGTATCATCTACTATGAGAGAGGACACTTCTGTAACTTCAGCATCAATGGAAAACTCCTGGCCCAGATGGAGATCAATGACTCCACACGCGTAAGAGGAGACACAGAGACAAATACACGTTCACATGAAACAGTCTCCATATTTATCTTCACTTTACTTCCCCTCAGGCCATCCTGTTGAGCAGTGACGGTCAGAACTTGGTAACAGGAGGTGATAACGGTGTTGTTGAAGTCTGGCAGGCCTGTGACTTTAAGCAGCTGTATATTTACCCCGGATGTGATGCAGGCATCAGGGCTATGGACCTGTCACATGACCAGAGGTGAGCATTCCTCAACTATGGGGATTAGGTTCTTTTAAAGGGACACTCCACCCTTTCCATTGTTAGAAACCCAGTCATACAATTGAATGGTCGTGCAACACTCTCTTTTTCCCTGAGACGAGAGAAATCTGCTATTTACCTTTTTCACTTCCTTCTACAAAGATGCAAAAATCGTCATTTTACGTCATTGTTGGAGTAAGTCCAAACCGATGGTTCGTGGACAAAAGCCCATATTAATAAGCTGCCATTGGTCGCATAATGGCCCCGAGGGATCGTAGGAGTTTGTGGGATGCCCACTCTCCTATATACTTGATGGGGAGTGGGCCTTTTAGGACTACCCTCGATTTAACCCCCGGGATAGGGGTTATTCGGACACCTCTAGTTGGGGTCTCTAGACCCTTCCAGAGCTGAGATATTGAGATCCCACGTAACATTTATGCCATTATAAATATCTCAATATCTCAGCTCTGGACGGTCTGAGAGCCTCCATTTTTGCACTCAGGTCTAAGTCCCATGGCCCTCTATCAGAATCCAGAGTTTCAAGAAGATCAGAGAAACTCAAAATTTCAAACTAAAAAAAACGACAGTGAACCTTTCCCAGACCCTTTCGGTTTTTTGGGTTTTTTTTTTTCGGGGCGAGAAATTAAGTTTCTCCAATCTTCTGAAAACTCTGGATTCTGATAGAGGGTCATGAGACAAAAATGGAGGCTCTTGACCCTTCCAGAGCTGAGATATTGAGATCCCACGTAGCATTTATGCCATGATATAAATAGTGGGTTCGTGGACGGTGGAATTATGGGATGGCGCTTGGTGCCACAGACTCAGGGGGCCCCTCTGAGTGCAGTAAAATAGTTTTTATCATGACAGGAACTTTAATTAAAATGCCCAAATCCCCATTCAATAGATTGCAGGCGGGATTCAGTCCATTTGTAGCCTATTGGATGAACGCTGGGGTTAGTACTTATCAAATATAGTGGATTATTGGACAAATAGTGGGTTCGCTGGACGTTTCGAGGGGGCCGAGGCAGAACTGCCTCAGGGGTCTCTTAACTGCAGGCTCCTCCTGGGGGTCGGGGCGCGCCCGCCTCGCCGTCAGCCGGTCCCCCAAAATAATTTCACATTTCTTCTACATAAATGACCCATTTTAAATACGCATTCATCTTTCCAGAGGTGGAGTGACCCTTTCACAATCTAGTGCTTTTATTATGCACGTAACATTCATGATCGATTTACTTATGGAAATGTATAATTTGAATGAATGTATCTCATATATATATTTGCAGGACTTTGATCACTGGGATGGCGTCGGGCAGCATTGTGGCGTTTAACATTGATTTCAATCGATGGCACTACGAACATCAGAACAGATACTGAGACAGGAGCAGAGAGGGACCTTGCTTAGGGCTTCGCAGATGAAGGGGTCGATTTCATTTCCTTCTAGACAGTTGATGGTGTGTCCCTGTAAGTTCAGGGTGGAGTCAAACCCAGATGAAACACAAGACATATACTTAGACCTTTAGGGTTGTCCTTCACTCCCCACATACTATGATGAGTTGCCTAAAGTCCTTTTGTCTGCAAAGATCAGGATCGTAGCCAGGAGGACGGCAGGATTGGACGGACTGTAGCGCAGTTCCCGGCAGAAGAGGCTTTGAGATTTTTCGGGAGGGTTGAGGGAGGGAGGGGTTCTGGGACGAGATTAAGACGCAACGGTGAACTTAATCTTTGTAAATACGAACTGCAATGGCGCAAGGGGATAAAAATCATACTTCCCGCTCGCTCTACATTACGGAAGATCCCATCACCTTTAATTTATTAATGACTTGCTGTAAGATATTGTGTAGTTCCAACGAAATGATGATGATGATGAAGGCCTGCCGATTCACAGGGAGGAAGTGAACTGATCTGACGGGAACAAGCTTCTCTTTCCTCTTTGTATATTTGGTAATTGTTTTGTCATATATGTAAATATTGTGATGGTTAGGAAAGCCAGGCATGTACGCCGGGCCATAAAAAAAATAAAGAGGAGAAAAAAAGCAACAAAAAAAGAAAAAGAAACCCTCCCTCACTCACACGTTTCATTATTTACGAGAGAAAAAAAAATATGAATGTTGAAGTTTTTGTATCAGACACTTTGCACCGGTAACATCCCATAATTTATCAACCTGTTAGGATTTTTTTGTTTGTTTACGACCACATTTAGACCCATTCTCCGTTGTATAATTTGTGCATTGATGTTTGTTGTATTTAAATAATTAATATTATAATCATATGTGATGATTACGTTGTACAACCACAGCCGCAGTAAGCAATATCCTTGTAGCCAAGAGTGACTGCGGAAACGCGGTTTAATACGATATTTGAAATCCGCACACACGCATACTGAGACGTTTTTTTTTCATCCCCCTCCTGAAAAGTGTGAGAGAAAAGAGTGAGAAGGATATTTTTTCAATCAGCAACACTATGATACTGAAATATAGTCAGTTTACTACAGAGGTGCAATTGCTAGTCAGCTGGAAGCTTCAGAAATTTAAAAAATGAACAAATTATGCAAATGAATTTGTTGCTCTGCCTTGCCATTGGCCATTGGATGTGACTATAGATGAGACCGAGGCGCATAAACAACATGCAGGTCTGTCTCGGTGGAGGTGTGTGGTCAGTACTGTATATTTGATTTGATTTGTACATTTGCTAAATATCTTTTGTTAATTTATTTTGCAAGATGTATCTGATCCTGATGATTGCATATAATTTTAAGTTATTACTTTATTTTATTTGTCTGCATCGTTTGTGGAGAGGAGAGGAATAGTTTATTGGCAGGAAGTAAATAGTGGATGATCTATTCGAATTGATTCAGATGTAATTTTGAAATTCAGTCCCGACCTGCTGTTTCATGCATTTGCTGCAACTTGAATAAGCCAGAATCTCACAGGTGTCTCTTCAAATGTTTAAATATTAATTCATGCCAATATATAGATCAATAACTGTAAAATAAAATTGTTTCCTTTTTGTCGTATTTACAATAAAACAAGCCAAAACATCTTTTTGAGGCATTTGTATTTTTTTCTTTAAACATTGACAGTGGTCACACACTCTTGTTTTTTTGTTCAAAATGTCCGAAAAGAATACACACACACATTTACTGATTGTTTTGTTTGCTTAATCAATCATCATTAATCAGTGTTTAAGAGTTTTAGCGAATTTAAAATATATTGAAACATATTTGGTCAAATATATGTGTAAAAAAAAGATAATTTTGTGGGTATAGGCTACATATCAACCGCTCAGCCTGTGATATTACAATTATTTGTATGAAATTAAATTACACAGACAGGGGAAATGTAAAACAATGCACGAGAACAGCAATGTCCAAGTGGAAAAAAAAAACAGAAATAAGCTTTACTCTATAAATTTATTTTTCATGCGTATTGCAATGCTTAATAGTTGGCAAATGTTTCTAATACATTATAAATATATATATTTTTTAATATTAAAATGATAAATATTTACATACATGTTTAAAATATATTGCATTAGTTTATAAAGTTCATATAACCCACTAAAAGCTTAATCATTTTGCTATGTTCTTACACAAAGTGCTCCAAAAAAATGTATTGTTAGTAAGAGCAACATTTCTTTAAATGCACTAAAACTTCACTAAAAGTATGCTAGCAATACGTAACTGAACGAAGGTACATCC